>APFE031349413.1:0-40891 GCA_000404065.3 Pinus taeda
AAAACTGTCGGACTAATACCATGAACCAACCATGAAAGTGTGTGAACTTTTCTCCACATGAAATAAACTTTTCTCTACATAAAATTTCGTGAACTTTTCTCCACATGAAATAAACCTTTCTATGCATAAAATTACGTTAACTTTTCTCCACATGAAATAAAATTTTATAAACTTTTATTTGCATAAAATTCCGTGAACTTTTCTCCACATGAAATAAACTTTCTCTGCATAAAATTCCATGAACTTTTTTCTTCATGAAATAAACTTTTCTCTGCAGAAAATTCCATTAACTTTTCTCCACATGAAATAAACCTTTCTCTGCATAAAATTCCGTGAACTTTTTCTGTACTATAATTTATCATGTGAGATGAGTTGGTTGCCATCAAGTACAACATATGTATCGTAATGCCAACATTCCATAAAGTGGATCAATTGTGGGACAATGATGAAGACCAAATTTGATGCATGCATATGGTTATGGTCTCATATTACTTCACTGGTACTTAACATGATCTGAATGGTTGTATTCATATCATATGCTGTTAATATTGGGTCCCAAACATCTTCTCTCCATCATAAAAATCTGGTTCTTTGGCTTTCCCTTTTGTCTAGACATTAGTGGAACATTTAGGAGATGAGGAGACCATGAGAAAAAGAAAAATCGTTGGGAATAGTTACCTAATTGAAGAGGGATAATAGGGAAAAAGGAAATATTCGTAAGGATTATGAGGGACAACGAAGGTGTTCCATGTGGAAGAAGGAGATTGGAGGACAAGTTAGAGGTAGATTCTTTTGAATTTTATGAACATTGGAATTGGATAGCCATGTAGAAGGCTAAATTTGGGGTTTCCTGAGAAAATGAACTTGAATTTAGCATATTTTAATGAAAATTTGGCTTATGAATACCCTTCTAGGGATAATTTAACAAATTGAGGGGATTTGTTTGCCAAAATGAGGGATTTTTTCATGGGGCATGCATTTTTATCCAAGAAGGCTCAGGGTTTGATTTTAGAGCTCAATTCATGTGAATTTAGAAATAATAGGTCCTTTGAAAGGTAAAATTCATGAATGGGAATGAAAAATTTGTTTAAAATTCATGAATTAGGAGTGAAATGTCTCAGAAATAAGAAAATGATCTAAATGGTGGCCAAGAGTCGAACTGAAGGGTGAACTGGACAAAATGACAAAAATGGGCCCCAAACACCTTTTTATATAAAAAATATTAGATGACATTATGTTGACATCATGATGATGTTAGCATGACATGGGTAATGCTAACATAACAGGCTAATTGACAGCCTAAATGGGCATGGAGAGGGGATCGCGTGGTAGGTGTATGGTAGACATGTTATGGTGTGTGAGTAGCCTACGTGGAGGGCTACCTCTTGGGAAGTCTTGGTTATTGGGTGCAAGCCCCAGAAGTGATGATAGATGCTATGTGATTCATTTCACTAGTTTCAATCCCACTTCTTCACCCCCTGTGAGCATCACCCGATGCAATGAGTGCTAAGTGAACCATTCAAAAATCATGAGAAATTAGTGAGTTACGACTGTCTCTCATGGAAATCGTCATACGTGAATGACTTAGTTAACGTGGTTGAATCCCAAAAATGATATCTAATAAAATGCATTGTGTAAACCCCTTAATACTTAAATTAAAAAAGAGTGAAGGGATCTCTACTTGAATGGTTCATGAGGCACAATACTTGCTATGGTTTTGCAAATGGGGTAGCAAGCTAAGTGGGCTTTATTGTGGGGAAAAATCTATAGTTAAGCACGCTTGAGCCAGAGGCGATCTGGAATGGGTGACCTCCCGGGAAGTCCTGGTTACCGGGTGCAAGCCTTGGAAGTGATGATTGACGCTATGTGATTCACTTCACTAGTTTCAATCCCACTTCTTCACCCTTGTGAGCATCATCCGATGCAATGAGTGTTAAGTGAACTATTAAAAAATCATGAGAAATTAGTGAGTTACGACTACCTCTCATGGAAATGGTCATACGTGAATGACTTAATGAAGTTGAATCCCAAAAATGATATCTAATATATATATATGTATGTTTTTTTTTTTTTTTTTTTTTTTTTTTTTTTTTTTTAATATAATTTTAAATTGTTGTTTTTTTTATACGTAAATATATGTTTCTTTTTTTAAATTTTAAATGTTTTAATTTTTTTAAGTTTTAATGATTAAAAAAAAAATCATATATATATATTATATATATATATATATATATATTTAAATTTAGAATGTTTTTCGGTTTTATATATATATATATATATAAATATATATATATATATATATATTTAAATTTAGAATGTTTTTGGTTTTATATATAATATATATTATATATATATAATATATATTATTATATATATATAATAATATATATATATATATATAGATAGATTGTTTTATTATTATTATTATTATATTTTTAATTTGAGTATATTTTGGTTTTTTTTAATGTTTTTAATCTTAATTTTAATAGGTTTTAATTAATTAATTAATTTTTTATTTTTATTTTATTTTCTCTCTTTTTTTAATCTAGCTTGGTTTTCATTTTTTTTTAGTTTTTTGTTAATGCTTTTTAAAATTTTCTATTTTTAGTTAATTTTGTAGTTTTAATTTTTTTTCAATTTTTTTTGTGGTGTACAGGATTTTTTTTTTTTTTTTTTTAATGTTTTTTTAGTCGTTTTTATATATATTTTTATATTTGTTTTTTCATGTCAAAAAAATTTGACATAAAAAATTTAAAGTGTAAAAAAATGTAACATTAAAAAAAAATCCACACTTAATACATTAAAAAAATTTAAGTGTAAAAAAAATCCTTCTAAAAAAAGGTTGATGCCACATCAACACATTTCAAAATCAACATGAAAATCACTAACATTTAAAAAAAAAAATTATATTTGATACATAGAAAATTTATAGTGTCAAAAATATGCTCCGAAAAAAATGTGTATTCTGCATCGCCACTTTTCGAAATCGGGTCACTTTTTGGCTACCTCCACAAAGTCGGTAATCGTATCGGTTCCCATTTGAAAGTTTACAATGTTGGTGATTGGCTAAAATAAATATTTGGTTCAACCCAATATATGGTCGGGTGATACGTGGAAGTCCCTGACTTGGTTGGATTTTTCACATGGTTAATAAGAGCTAATTTTCTCTTATATTTGATGAGTAATTATACTTATTATTATGTGGATTTAATGGTTGTTCTATCAATGTTATCTACCTAGCTATATGTTGGTTATATGCCTGGTTATATGATAGATCTAAGTATGACTCTTATCACATTGTAATTAATGAATGTCTAATTAATGAATGCATGACCTAATTGGTGTTATTCCAACTAACTTTTAGAAGGCATTGGCCATTATTGTTAAACCTCAGATAAGTTTCAGATTCCTATGTTCAAATATGCATTCATGACTTGTAAGCTGTATGTTTACCATGTTTTGGATGAAATTCTTGTCTTGCTCTGGAGGGGCCAAGTCAAGCCCTTATTCATTTTTTGGTTTAGAAGCTTTGTTTCTAAGTTATTTATCATTTTTGGAAGTTTCACAAAGTTCTGGGCAAAGGCCTGAGTCCTATCCCTAAAAAAGTGGCTTAGAATTTGGGGTTGCTAGCATAGACTAATTAGAAAAGCCCTCAGGTGTTGGGAAGTAGGCCTATGGGAGTAAATGAAGGCTTGTAGTCGCTTGGAGGCCTTTTCTAGGGAGCGTTTGAGGCTTTATGTTGGTGAAAGAGAGAGTTAGCTCAAGGGTTGGACACCTTGAGTGGTTGGGTAGCTCTTGGAGGTCATGTAGCACCTGAGGGAAGTCAGTAAAATCTTAAATTGTTGACTCCATTTCCTTAAGGTCATATAGGAGGTTGAGTCTTATCATAGTGACCCTTGGCTCATCTTTCCCCTGAGTAAACTAGTAAAAGTGGGTAAATGTGGGAGGATGCACGTTATAGGGTGATATCAGAGTGGGTTGTGCTCTCTTTGGGTAAAATATGATGTTGTCAAGGTTATGGTTGTCATGAATGGGGTCATGGTATACAATTGGTATGGTCATGCATGATGTTGTTATATTGATATGATTATGATTATATATGTATCATGCTAATGTGTACTGATTTTGTAGATGAGGAGCCTCCCTTGAACGTCATTAGGTATGGGTTTGATTTTTGTATCTATTTGGTTTATCTGACATGGCATACTTGCAGGAAGAAGATACTCAGAGATGATGAGAAAAATGGTAGACTATAATTTTCATGACTCTCCCTACAAATCAGTTGGGAAGCAAGGAGATGAGTATTCTCCTAGTATAGAATATACATTGAGGAGTTTGAGGGAAGAAGTTAGAAGTTGCAAAGTAGACAATGGCAGGTTGGTTGAGGCTTTGGAAAGACTTGCAAGGACATAGAAAAGGAAGGCATAAGTCAATTTAGTGTTTCTTCAAATCTTTTTAGATTTTCACAGATAGGGACAATTGAGGATCATTCAAGAGCAGGAAGAGAAAACAAATGGAGCCTATAGTAGTAGGTCTCGGTTCAGATACAAGTTGGATAGAGAGGACATAGTCAAAGGTGGGAGATCATTGGATACACCTAATAGGAGGACTGGTATGTATGGAAATCATTCTAGTTCCTCATCTAGGAGACATTACCACCATCATCATTGTCATAATCCTTATAGGAGGAGTAAGTACTTTCCCGAGGAGTTCAAGAAAGTCAAGAACTCTAAATTAGATAGAGAGATGAAGAAGTTAGAAGATGCATAAGCATTTCTTGGGATGAAGAAACTCTTTAGATTGCATAACTATTGAGAGAACATGAAAGCCAAAATATCCACCTTCAGTCTCAAAGGGAAAGAAGATATTTGGTGGGAATATGTGAAGAATGTCAAGGATATTCAAGAAGAAGAGTTGATTTGGGATGAGTTTGAGAGACTCTTCAAGAAGAAGTACCTATTGATGAGGTACTATGATGATAGAGCTAAGGATTTTTATGAGTTACATATGGGTTCTATGATAGGTGATGAGTATACTAGCAGGTTCCTAGAGATGTTAAGGTATGTGCCTTACCTCAAGCATGAGAAGGCTAAGATTCATAGATTCATCAGTGGGTTGCCAACAACATATAGAGATGGGATTCAGTGCAATTAATAAGGGATATGGGTCATGACCTGGAGAGTAGTAGAACATAGGTGATGGTAGGGGACCATTTCAGTGTTGGATATGTGGAAATATCATCACAAGAAACATTGTCCATTGTACCAGGGTGGAAGGCCTCAAATATATAGTGCTCAGGAGGGGAAGATAGTTGGGGATGTTGGTCATATCATTCCTCTGATCTATGCAGTTGTGGACAACAAGTAGAAATATCACCATCCATCCATTATTGAGATGGAAGGTAAGTTTTATGGTTGAGTTGTTTCTATTTTGATTGATCTTATATCTAATTGTAGTTATGTTAACCCTGACCTAGTAGATAAGTGTGGCTTAAGAAAAGAAGTGCATGTGGAGTCTTGGTTGGTGCAATTGGCTACAGGTACTAAGAAGAGATTCATCATTGGGTAAGAGCTTGTGCATTTGAGTTGAATGGTATGTATACAACAACACATCTGAATGTAGTTCCATTGGGATCATATAGTATGATTTTGGGCATGGATTGGTTTTACCTTCACAAGATGAAAGTAGATTGTTATGACAAGGCCATTGAGTGTCTGGATGATAATGGGGAAAAGAGAATATTGAAGGGAAAGAAGAATTCTACATCATTTAGGATGGTCATATCTATGAAGGCTAAGCATAATTGCAGGAGAGGATGTGTAATGTTTGCAGTTCATATTTTCAATGAAAAGGGTAAGGATGTTGAGGATGTAGAGATCTTCAAAAGGTACCATGTATTACAGTAATTTAAGGATGTGTTTCCAACATATATTTTAGATTTTCCTCCCCACAGGTGGTGGCCTGGGTGTAGGTGTAATGAACAATTGTTCAAATTCAAAATCGACTTTTGCAAGTTCAGGTGAAACTTCATTTTGGTTTTCCTTTGGAGTATCACTCATCTACCTCCAAACTTGGCTATTCTGCTAAATTAGCAAAACTTCTTAATTTTACCCCAATATGACAACCCTTGAATTGCCACGGAATCAAAAGGAATTCAAACTTGTGGTTAATTCCTTATTGCGTCCGCCTTTTCCCACAACACTTTTGCACTAACTCTTAGCCGTTGATCTTACCTTTCAATCCGACAGTTGTTAGTTCACCTGATCAACAAAACTTATCTACGATCCTCCATCGTTGATCAAAGCCCATTTGATCCAATGGTTAACAATGATATCAGATGGAGATCTTGCCCGATGTTTATCCACCCAATAAAGTGGTTTTCTCTCTCCACCTGAGTGCTACGTGTCGGTTGATAAATGGAGTCGCTTGGAATTTCAAAAGATCGCTTACCACTCTTTCTTCACCCGATAAACAGCTTCACTGATAAAACTGCCTTTCACCCTTGACTAATTGTATGAACTTATTGATGTGTGAAGACCGTTAGATCTATTGGATCTGTAAATTAGACAATTCTAGATTCCTTTGGGTTAACACAATTTTGTTAGGTTTTATTTTCTCTGTTTTGCCAAACTTGATACCCCCTCTACATTTAACTTGTCTCAAACCCTATTCTTTGATGTTTTTAGAACATAATCAAATTATTTGAAAACATGGAAAAACAGAAGATTGGTGATATAATACAGATTTTCACACTCTAATTCAAAAGCTAGACTGCAAATCAACAAAGCTTAGAGATATTTCAAAGGAATACAACGCCTTCGGAATTGACCAATTATACAAAAATACACAAAGATACAATTTTTGTAACTTAATTTTACACGCCCTAATCAAGCCAAATAAGTCAAAATCGCTTTACAATCATTTAGAACTGACATAAATACCATTTCATTCTAACAATCAGATTCTTAATCCATGGATTGAATCTGCCTAATCTTAGACAATATCTAATCTGGTTGATATTCTCCCTGAGAATCTCAATTGAATCTAAACAAATTGAATTAATTATAAATCACTCAATCCCTATATCCTAGCTCAAATCCTATCTAGAAAACCTTGTAAATTGATAGCTAAAGGACTCCACTCCTTTTCTTGTAATTTTTTTTTGTATTTTTGGAATAAATTCGAAGCCTTTTGTCTTCAAGCCTCATGCTTCTGCATCAAACTCCTAAGGACAAAAATCTTCATGGGCTCTTACCCATGAGCTCTTCTACATAACTGCCCAACTTCTGTAGCATGGAATCTATCATCCAAGTAGCTTCAGCAATTGGTTGGTCCTTCCATTTGACCAAATACTAAAAATACTCCTATCCTCCTGTCTATTTCAACAGTTTCTTGTCCAAAATTCTCTCTGGCCTCAATTCCTTTGCTATAGGTAACTATTTTACCAAATAAATCTCTTGTTCTTCTTGATCCTTTGCTGTGTCATCTGCATTTCCACTTTCATACCTATACAAATAAGAACATTAAAAATTGGAGATATTCCAATATCACGGGGTAATTCAATTTCATGGACTTGCATAAAATTTCCTCAAGACTCTGCATGGTCCAATTTTATTAAACTTTAACTTGTTATACTCCCTTTTTGGAAATCTTTCTTCCTCAGGTGTGATATAACCAAATCTCCAACTTCAAAATTAACTTCTCTCTTCTTCAAATCTACTCTTCTTTTGTATTTTATATTGCTGTCCTGTAATTGTTGTTTTACGTGTTCATGTATTTCTTGAGCTTCTGTAGCAAAATCTTCTCCTTTAGCACTTATCATTTCAGCTTTTCCCAAGTCTCTCAATTCGGACACTCCTCTTGGGTGCATCCCATAAACTATACGGAATGGACTCCGCTCTGTACTCCTATTAGGAGAATTTATTATAAGCATATTCTGCCTGTGCAAATACTTGATCCCACTGTTTTGGATGTTCACCTGCAAGACTTCTCAGAAGATTACCTAAGCTTATGTTTACCACTTCAATCTGTCCATCATTCTGAGGATGATAAGCAATATTGAAACTCAGTTTAGTTCCAAGCTTCTTCCACAATGTCCTCTAGAAATGTCCAACAAATCTGGTGTCTCCGTTTGAAACAATGCTCTTAGGTAACCCATGTAAGCTTACAATTTCTTTAAAAAATAGAATAGCAATGTGAGTAGCATCACTGGTTTTATAATATGGAATAAAATGTGCCATTTTTGAAAATTTGACAACTACTAGATAAATTGAATCATGTCCCCTTTGAGTTTTTGGTAAACCCAAAACAAATTCCATACTTACCATATCCCAAGGCCTATCTGGAATAGGTAATGGAACATACAAACCTATGTTTTGGCTCCTTCTCTTTGCATACTAACATATTTTACAAATTTTCACATACTTTTCCACTTCATACCTCATTTTCAGCCAGAAATAAAACCTGTTCAACTATTCATAAGTCTTCTCTGCACCAAAATGTCCTCCAAGTCCTCCACTATGTTTCTCCTTGATTAAATTCTCCCTCATAGAAAAGCTTGGTATGCACAGTTGATTTCTTTTAAAAAACAGTCCCTCTTGTAGGAAATAATCCAGCCACTTGCTTCTGTCTAACAAAACAAGATTTCTACAAGCTTTAAATGCCTCTTTAAAATCTAGATGTTTCTCATATAATTCTTTAAGAAAATCAAAACCCAACACTTGAATTTGACTTTCTTGAACAAAAATGCTTTTCCTACATAAGGCATCTGCTACTTTGTTTGATTGATCAGTTATATGTTTTAACACAAAATTAAAACTTTAAAGGATGCTTCTGGTTAAGCTTTGGCTGTTGCATAATGTACTGTAATGCATGGTTATTTGAATATAGTATCAACTCCTTGGACATCAAGTAATGTCTCCACTTCTTCAAATATTGTACCATTGCATAAAACTCCTTGTCATAAGAAGAATATTTCTTCTTTGACTCATTCATATTTTCGCTAAAATAAGCTCCAGGCCTACCCTCCTGACTCAAAATAGCTCCAATGGATTCTCCACTGGCATCACACTTCACTTGAAAAAGTTTATTAAAATCACGTAAAATCAAAATAGGTTTCTTAGTAGTATTTCTCTTTAACAGTTGGAAGTTCTTTTTTGCTTCATCAGTCCATTTAAATGGTTGTTTGTCCTTATTTATTGTGTCAATAATTGAAGCATTGATCTTACTAAAATTATTTATGAATTTCCTGTAAAAACTAGCAAGACCATGAAAACTTCTTACCTCAAAGACACCTTTTGTTGAAGGCCACTCCATGATAGCCTTGATCTTCTATGTATCCATCTTTAACCCCTCAATAGAAATAACAAAGTCCAAATACACCAACTCCTCGTTCATGAATGAACATTTCTTTAAATTTAACAATAACTTCTCTTGTTGTAGCCTTTGTAAGACATAATTCAGATGTCTCACATGTTCCTCTTTTGATCTACTGCAAACTAATATATCTTCTAGTTATACTATTATGAATTTACCAATAAATTCTCTCAAAACTTCATTCACGAGCCTCATAAATGTATTAGGGGCATTTGACAATCCAAAAGGCATTACTATCCATTCATATAATCCTTCATTGGTCTTAAAAGTAGTTTTCCACTCATCTCCCTCCCTAATTTTGAATTGATGATAACCACTTTTTAAATCTAACTTTGTAAAATATCTAGCTCCACTCAAACAATCCATCAAATCTTCGATTCTAGGTAAAGGAAATCTGTACCTGATTTTGATCTTATTGATTGCTCTTGAATCAATGCACATTCTCTAGCCTCCATCTTTCTTTGGGCTCAACACTGTTGGCACTCCACAAGGACTCAAACTCTCTCTAATTAGTCCCTTGTCTAACAGTTCCTGAATCTGTTTCTTGATCTCTTCATTCTTTGTGGGAGTCATCTTGTAAGTTGCTTTATTAGGTAGATTTTCTCCTAGAATCAAATCTATGTGATGAGTGATTTTTCTAATGGGTGGTAACTCATCAGGAAAATCATCTACAATGATATCACAATAATTGTCCAGCATCTCTTGAATTTTAATTGGTAAATCAGAAAATTTTGTGGAAGTAATTATTACCTTGGGTTTGGAAACCAATGCAAAGCTTACCTCATCTTCTTCCATCTGCTGCAAGTACTCCTTTCCACTCAGCAAAAGGGTCTTTGAATCAGGTTTCTTTGGTGTATCCTCTTCTTCTATTGGTAGCAATGTATGATTGACACTATCTTCGCTAAATTTGTATGTGTTCTTCTTTCCATCATGGATAGCTCCTCTGTCATACTGCCAAGGTCTACCCAACAATATATGACACACATCCATAGGCATCACATTGCACAGAATTTTGTCTTTGTACTTTCCCAATTGCAACTCCACTTCACATTGCTCATTCACTACCAACTGATATCCCTTTTGAAGCCATGACACCTTGTAAGGTGTTGGATGTTTCTTTGTTTTCAATTTCAACTTCTCCACCACTTCTGTGGAGACCAAATTATCTGTAATACCATTGTCTATTATCATCTGACAACACTTCCCTTAAATCTTAAGCACAGTCCTGAACAAGGTTTTTCTCTGTGATGGTTCAACAATTTCCTTAGCTAGCTTTAACAAAATTTTGTTGACTACCAAAGATTCCCCTTTCTCTGGTGCATCCTCTTCTTCTATTACCTTTGTTGCTTCCTCTTTAGTTTTTGCAACATTTGCATTCCTCTGATTCATTCCTATATTTTCTGGGCACTCATAGGCTCTGTGTCCCAGCTTGTTACATCTGTAACATTTGATTTCTCTTCCTCTACCTCTGCCTCCTCTTCCTCTAGAAAAAATCCCTCTACCACTGGCATCACCTCTTGTGGGTGCATGCTAACTTGAGCTACTGCTAGCTCCATCTCTAGGTGTTGTGGATCTTCCTCTGCTACCTTGACTTCCCCTTCCTCGGAAAGTACCTCTATTTCTGGCAGACTTCTTCCTTATGAGTTTTTATTCATTCTTCAATACCATATGATAAGCCTCTTCTACTGTTTTAGGAGACAATACACTTATCTCATCTTGGATCTCCATTCTAAGACCATTCACATATCTTGCGACCTTCTCATATGTATCTTTGATTTGTCCTGTTCTTATACTCACTTTGTAGAATTCCTTTGTGTATTCCTCTACTATCATAGACCTCTGTCTAAGATTCCACATCTGTCAAAATAATGTTTGTTGATAATCACTTGGAAAAAACTTACTTTTTAGTTTTGCCACCATCCTGTTCCAGTTCTTGACTGGTTGTTTGCCAAGTCTTCTTCTTTCTGCCTGCACTCCATCCCACCAAAGTGCTACATGTCCTTTCAGTTTTGTGACAACAAACTTCACTTTCTTTCCTTCTTCTGTTTCTTCATAATCGAAGAATTTATCCATGTCATTTATCTAATCTATCAATTCCTCAAGGCTTAAGTTTCCTGTGTAGATTGAAACTTCGAGTTTAGGCTTGGATTTTGATCTTAGTACTGACTTAAAGAATCTCATTTCAGGAGTTACATCTATAGGTTCCTCATCTTCTACAGCTCAAACTTCAGGTTCACTAACATCTCCAACATCTGCATCTCTTCCCATTTCCATTGCTTCCAATCTAGCTTGCATCTATTGCATAGCTTCTAACACTTCAACATTTGCAACTGGTATTCCTCTTCTTCGAACACCACATCTTCCTCCAACTCTGAAAGCCATGTTGGATTTCTTTTTATGATCCTTGAGATCGTATTCAATGTCAGTAGGCTGCTCTGATACCTCAAATAGTGTCCTAGGTGTAGGTGTAATGGACAATCGTTCAAATCCAAAAATGATTTCTGCAAGTTTAGGTGGAAATGCTTCTTGGTTTTCCTTTGGAGTATCAGTCATCTACCTCCAAACTTGGCTATTCTAATAAATTAGTAGAATCGATTAATTTTACCCCAATATGACAACCCTTGAATTGCCACGGAATCAAAAGGAATTCAAACTTGTGGTTAATTCCTTATCACGTCCGCATTTTCCCACAACATTATCACACTAACTCTCAGTCATTGATCTTACCTTTCAATCCGATGGTTGTTGGTTCACCTGATCAAAAAAACTTATCAACGATCCTCCACCGTTGATCGAAGCCCATTTGATCCAATGGTTAACAACAATATTGGGAAAAGATCTTGCGCGATGTTTATCCACCCGATAAAGTGGTTTTCTCTCTCCACCTGAGTGCTACATGTTAGTCAATAAATGGATTGGAATTTCAAAACACCACTTACCACTTTCTCTTCACCCGATAAACAAATTCACTGATAAAAACACCTTTCACCCTTGACTAATTATACAAACTTCTCGACGCGTGATGACCGTTAGATCTATTGGATCAGTAGATCAGACGGTTCTAGATTCCTTTGGGTTAACACGATTTTTTCAAGTTTTATTTTCTCTATTCTACCAAACTTGATACCCCCGCTACATTTTACTTGTCTCAAACCCTATTCTCCAATGTTTTTAGAACATAACCAAATTATTTGAAGACATGGAAAAAATCAAGATTGGCAATATAATACAGATTTTTCACACTCTAATTCAAAAGCCAGATTGCAAATCAACAGAGCTTAGAGATATTTCAAAGGAATACAATGCCTCCGAAATAGACCAATTATACACAAATATACAGAGATACAATTTTTGTAACTTAATCTTACATGGCCTAATCAAGCCAAATCAGTCAAATCCCTTTATAGTCATTCAGAACTTACATAAATACCATTTCATTCTAACAATCAGATTCTTAATCCATGGATCGAATCTGCCCAATCTTAGACAATATCTAACTTGGTTGATATTCTCCTTGAGAATCTCAACTAAATCTAAACAACTTTAATTAATTATAAAATCACTCAATCCCTAAATCCTAGCTCAAATCCTATCTAGAAAACTTTGTAAATTGACATTTAAAGGATCCCACTCCTTTTCTTGTAATTTTTTTTTTGTATTTTTGGAATAAATTCAAAGCCTTTTGTCTTCAAGCCTCATGCTCCTGCATCAATAGGGAAGTGGACTTTTCTATTGAGTTGGTACTAGGAGTAGCACCAACATCGAATGCACCTTACAGAATGATCACACCAGAGTTAGTAGAGTTGAAGTTGCAGCTGAAGGATATGCTTGATAAGGGATATATTAGGCCAAGTGTATCTCCTTGGGTTGCACCTATGTTTTTTGTGAAGAAGAAGGATGGTACTCTTATATTGTGCATTGATTATAGGTAGCTGAACCAGGTGATGATTAAGAACATGTACCCTTTTCTGAGGATTGATGGCTTGTTTGACCAGTTCAAGGGAGAAATAATGTTCTCAAAGATTGGTCTGAGATCAAGATACCATTAGGTATGCATCAAAGAAGAGGACATATAAAAGACTGCTTTTAGGACCAGGTATGGGCATTATGATTTTTTTGTGGTTCCTTTTGGTTTGACTAATGCCCCAACTACTTTTATGTGCTCGATGAATAGTGTATTGCATCCTTATTTGGAGATTTTTTTGATTGTATTCATTGATGATATATTGATATATTCTAAGAATGAGGAAGAGCATGTAGAACCTTCAGCAACAATATTGATATTACAAGAAAGAAATAGTTGTATTCCAAGCTTAAGAGGTGTAGTTTCTTTTAGATCGAGGTACATTACTTGGGAAATTTTGTTTGCAAGGAACGCATAACTATGGACCTATAAAATATTAGAGCTATCATGGAATGGGTATCTCCTAGAAATGTGAATGAAGTTAGATCATTCATGGGATTACCATGTAGGAGTGTAGACTCCAAGGACTGTCTTACATTGACACCCTTTTTGCCTATACTTCTTCCTTTTTCCCTATACCTATCACCTAAATAATGCAATAGAAACAAGGATTTATTAAAGGTAAGAATTTAAATGTCTTCTTCTCCATATTTATCTATATACATTATTGTTTTGTTAAAGTATGTAGTCGTCTATAGAATTGGCATGTTTCTGCTGCTAATCCAGATTTGCGCAACTATCTCCTTTTTTAACAGGGTTTAGATGCTCCAGCTCAACCAAGGAAGATATGGATGGATGAGGAATGATTCCCTCATGGATTCTCTCCTATTCTCTGGAGCCAATCCTTCAAGAAGATCTCATGACAACACAGTCAACCTCAAAGTCAACTGCAAGATTATTGATGGGACAGAGACCGAGTTTTCTCGAAATCTTATTGATTTGATTTTCCAATTAATAGAAAATTGATTATTTAGCAATATAGTTTGATTTAGTAGGATTGAAATAAAGATATATAGTCTTGAAACGCTTGTACTACAGAGAAGTATTATAAAAGCAATGGCCGCTTTGTATTTTGGGTGCACGTTGATATATGTAAACTTTAAGAACTTCTTGATGCACTTGTTTGTGAGTAATAGACTTAGTTTATGTTTTCCATATTGCATTTATTGGAGATTATTGATTGTTTCGTTGAAGGCCCCTACGACTAGTGCAGGTCATCAACCAATTGCACATAGATTTCCTACATTGATTTATCATAGATGCTCTATTTTGTGTTTAAAATGCAGCACATTGGAATTCATAATTGAATCGTTGTTTGCATAAGCAATTCCCTTTGCTTTATACCTAGCTTAATTATGTTATTTCATTTTCTTTTTATATAGTACAGTTTGATCATTTTCCTTGCATTCTACCTAGTGTAGCCAACTGTTTCATTTTCATAGCGCAATTGCTTTTCAGTTTATTAGATTTATGACTTGTTTGGATGAAGTTGAATGAGTAAAATAGTTGAAAATTAAACCAAGACATCATTCATTTAAAATCTAGAATAGACCTCTTCAGCACATAGGAATTTGGGCTTGGCTGCAATATAAAATTCAAAGATAAATTCCAAAATAGCGTAAAAAGAGCAAAGCTTGGAATCACACTTAAACCATCCATAAACTGATTCAATAGGAATTAATTTCTAAGATAAGTAGCTAAGAACTTTAAGGAACAATTCATTAATATAATCAATAATACCATCTTCATATTAATTCTAAATTTAGACTTTATCAAGAACATAGATATCTTAACGACATCAATTAACTTCTAGCACATGTAGTGCACTTGTGCTTCATCAATATACCTGCCATGGTTAATAATTTATGTTGAAAATTTAAGGACATTAAAGTCACTAAACATTTTGGTGCCATTGTTGGGGAAGTACAAATGGAAATTAAAAAAAAAAAAAAATAATTAACATGATATGCATAGGGATGGAGACTCTAGAGGTAGATTTGTAGGACAAGGAAGAAGTTTAATTCCCACAAATCCACTCAGTTCACCTCGATTTTGAAATTCCACACCACCTACTCAGACCCAGATTCCATTTGTAGGTCGACAAAGACTTCCTGAAGTCTCAAGATCAGAAATCCAATCCAGAACTTCACCTACTTCATCTATTGAAGCTGTAACTGAAGAAAATCCTATATCCCCAATTACAGGAGTAGATTTTCTATCCTCCATTGGTGAAAAAAATTTGGGAGAAGAAATTGAAGTTCCTAGTGAAGAAGGGGAACACGAAACTTATTTTGAACAACCATTGATAGAAGAACCAGAAGAATTAGAAGAACCCTATATTGATTCTGAAGAATCTGTCATAGTTGAGGAAGGGGAAGGAGAGGTTCACAATGTCAATGGTGAGGATAATAGGATTGGAGGAGGTAGAGGTAGAGGAGGAGGTGGAGATAGGAATAGAGGAGGGGGTAGAGGTAGAGGAAACCAAGATAATTTTCGATTTCCTATTCTTGATAAAGATACAACTCTCACAATGAAGAATATATCACCCTCGTTTCTTCCTAATTTCCATGGAAAAATAGATGAAGATCCAAAGACATTTCTCTTCGAATTTTAAGTATTATCTAGATCATATGACTATCTGCATGGTGCTTAAAATCTAAAATTGTTCCTTTCTACCTTAAAGGATTCAACATTAAAATGGCTCATGAGTCTAGGGATGCATTCTATAAGAACATGGGAACAAATGAAAGAGGCTTTCCTAGGAAAATATAGAGACTATTGTATGCCTAATAACCTTTAAATTGAAGTCTTCAAAATGACACAAAAGGAAGATGAAAATCTTGAAGACTTAGTAGAGATATTTGTCTTGAATATTAAAAGAACAAAAATGGACAATTTGGATGAGGAAACTCTAAAAGCCCTCCCACTTAAAGCTATTAAAGATGAATGGATCAATCTCCTTAAATTAACTGGGAAAGGAGATTTCTCAATTACCATTTGTAGATATTTTTGATTTATGTGTACATATCTCAAGGGGTAAAGAACGAGTTGGGAAGAGTCCTAGAGACCCTCTCTTATCAAGAATTAATAAATTTGCAGCTGGGATAATCATCAGGGTAGGATTAGGAAGTTTTCTTGATATCTTCAAGAAAAATATTTTAGGGAGTCTAAGTGAACAAATAGACACCTTTAAAATACAGAACAAGCAAAAATCTGAAAATGCTGCATTATCTATTTTTTGTCCTAGATGTCAAAAGAAACGCACACTAAGAGAGTGTCCCTTAGATTCAATGGCTATAGAAATTTGTGTCATATGTGCAGATAATCATGATACTAAGGAATGTCCTTCTTCACCAGGTCTAAGGGTAGTATTTAATGAAGAAGGAATACCAGAACAAGTAAACCTCTCTACTTTATAGCCAAGAGACCATGGAAAAACTCTCAACCAAATCAACCACAAGGCTTCAGACCACAACAATTTTCTTAGTCTTAAAAAAATAATTGGAATCCATCTTGGTAGCCTTGGGCTCAACCACAATCATAATCTTGGAATCAAGGATGGAAAAGTCCTTATGGGGCTTATGCTCAATATCAACAATATTCACCATCCTATCTTCCACCGCAATTTCTACCTCAATCTAATCAAATTCCCCAAGCTAATCAATTACCTCAAATCCAAGTTCAAAATCAAAACCAACAGCTCTCCCTACCATTTCCACAAAAACCAAATCAACTACCTGCCCAACCATTTTTGAATCCTAATAATAAAATACCACAAAAACCTGTGTACAACATGGAAGTGAAAAATCCTCAAACCTATGTCATAAATCCACTAGATCTAAATAATGTCCAATTAAGGTCTGGAAGAGTGTTACAAAGAAAACCCCCTGTTGTTATTCAATAAATGAGACCAAATCTTCAAAAAGATAAAAATCAATCTAAGAAGGAGAGACCTCTATCCCTCAAAAAGAAAATAATAAAACAAAATAATAAAACAAAAACAAATTACATTGCTTGATTATGATATGTTGGATGAATTAAGAAATGTCTGTATCAAAATTCCTTTATTACAAGCCATAAAAGAAATACCAATCTTTGAGAAAACAATCAAGGAATTAAGTACTCAAAGATCAGGAAGAAAAATAAAGGACATAAAAAGAATTCAATTAGTCAGAAAAATTACTAAAATCATGATGGGGAAAATGACAATTCAAAAATATTTAGATCCAGGAAGCCCCATTGTAAAAATTCACATCAATGGAACTGGAATCCCAAACACACTGATTGACCTAGGAGCAACCATAAATATAATGAGTAAACAAGTTATGGACTCATTTAAGCTTCCTAACTCGCAATACACACCAACGCTATTAAAACTCGCAGATAGGTCTGTGATCAAACTTGATGGTGTATTGGAGGATATTTGCGTATCCTTAGATTCTTGGGAATATCTTGTTGATTTCATGGTATTAACACCCAAGAATAATCTAGGAGGACCTTGGTTAGCTACAATTGATGCTTTCATCAATTGTCAATCAGGCGACTTTTTTATTTCATATGGAAATTCTACAAAGAAATTTACATTATACCCTCCTGCAAGAACAATAATAGAAACAGAAAATGAATAATAGATAGATGATGACAATGATATACATCCTGTTTTTACTACTAAACAAGTAAGAGAGGAAGACCAAATTTTAAATATATTGGAAAATAATGAATCTTCCTCACATTATGACCATAGTCGAAATGAATATCTCTCATCTAGATAAGTATGATTTCTCTCTATGGAAAAATTTGGGAATTCTTTAATAGAAATCTTTCTAGGTAAAAATATGAATGTTAATGAAAACTAGGAAGAACTACGAAAGAATCAATTGGTGGAAATCTTACAGAAACATTCTTCTGTTTTTTCATGGGAATACATAGATATGAGAGGAATTGGTCCTAAAACTTGCATACATCATATCTACATTGAACAAAGTGCAAGACCAGTTAGACAAACGCAACGAAGAATGAACCCAAATCTAAAAGAAATTGTTAAGGAGGAGTTGCAAAAGCTATTAAATGTAAATTTCATCTATCCAATATCAGACAGTCAGTGGGTTTCACCTTTAGTAATCGTTCTAAATAAAAATGGAAAATGGAGAGGATGCATCGATTACAAGGAATTACATAAAGAACCACTAAAATACCATTTTCCACTTCCTTTCATAGATCAAGTCTTAGACACATTAGCAGGGAAAAAATATTTTCATTTTTGGACAATTTTAGTGGATATAACCAGATTCAAGTAGCACCTAAAGATCAAGATAAAACCACATTCACCTGTCCGTGGGGAAATTATGCTTATCGAGTACTTCCCTTTGGATTATGCAATGCTCCGGCAACATTCCAAAGAGTAGTCCTCATAGTTTTCTCTGATCTTATTTATGATTGTGTGGAAGTATACATGGATGATTTCATAGTTTATGGTGATTATTTTAATGAAGCATTTGGAAATTTGGAAAAGGTGTTAATAAGATGTAAGGAAACAAATCTTTCATTAAGTCATGAGAAATGTTTCATGATGTTTAACGAAGGAATTGTTTTAGGTCACCATATTTCAGGACATGGAATTAAGGTGGACTCATCTAAAGTCGAAGTAATTTCTAAGTTATCAGTGCCAAACTGCCAATGAGATGTTAGAATTTTTCTTGGTTTTACTGGATACTATAGAATATTTATAGAAAACTTCACAAAAATTGCATCTCTACTCTTTAAAATTCTTACCAAGGACTGTGAATTCAAATGGGATTCTGAATGTCAAAATGCCTTTGAAAATTTGAAAAAGAGAATTTCTGAAGCACTTATATTAAAAGGACCTAATTGGAAGTTACCTTTCCATATCTCAGCTAATGCTTCAAATTCATCCTTAGGAGCTGTGTTAGGGAAAAAAGATCTTACTCCTTATGCAATCTATCATACCAATAAAAATTTAACTCCTATAGAGTTATATTATACTGTAACTGAGAAGGATATTTTAGCTGTAGTTCATGCCATTAACAAATTCAGACATTATATAACTAGCTATGAAACTTTCATTCACAAAGACCATTATTCCATTAGATACCTAATGAATAAACCAATCACTAATGGGAGAATAACCAGATGGCTCTTATTATTACGAGAATTTAACATCACCATTCTAGATAGGCCGGAGAAATAGAATGCAATTGCTGACTTTTTATCTAGAATTCAAAATGATAATAATGATCAACCTATAGAGGATAAATTTCCAGATGAATATCTTTTTGTAGTATCTACTAAATCACCTTGGTATGCAGATATTGCTAGCTATTTAGCTACAAGGAAAATTCCATTTCAACGTCTCCTAGAGAAAGGAGGAGAATAGTCCACAATAGCACATCTTTTTCATGGATAAATGAAGAGCTATACAAAATAGGACCAGATATCATCATCAGAAGATGTGTTCGAGAGGAATACCAGAAATACTTAAAGCATGCCATGATGAACGACGTGGAGGACATTTTTCTGACAAAAGAAAAACTTATAAAGTCTTACTTTCAGGATATTATTGGCCTTCCATTTTAAGGGATACCAAGGAATATGTTAAAATATGTGATAGCTGTCAGAGAATGGGAAAACCCATGCTTTCAAATGAAATGTCATTATAGCCACATGTACTAATTGAACCATTTGAAAAGTGGGCACTAGATTTTGTTGGACCAATCAACCCCCCTTCAAAGAAAAAGAGGTATATTTTGTTATATACTGATTAGTCACTAAATGGGTAGAAGCTAAAGCACTTCCTTTTGCTACTGAAAATGTTGTAGTTTCATTTATTTTTGAAGAAATTTTTCACTCGTTTTGGTATTCCAAGAGAAATTGTAACAGATCAAGGAACACAATTCACATCCAGATTAGTGTAGAAGCTTGTGGAGAAATACGGAATCAAACATCGGAAGTCTACTCCGTACCATCCACAAGCCAATGAATAAGTCGAGTCTACAAATAAGGTGATTGAAGCAATCCTTACCAAGATTGTACACTTACACAGGAAGGACTGGGTAGAAAAGCTTCCAGAAGATTTTATGGGCCTATAGAACTACATGGAGAATTACTTCAAGACATAATCCCTACAAACTTGTGTATGGGAAGAAAGTCTTACTTCCAATACAGTTCCAGATCCAGACTTATAAAACAACAGTCCAGCTAGATATTGACCTAATATCAGAAGCATAGAAGCAAAGGATGAAACAACTTAATGAGATTGATGAAATAAGACAAGAAGCCCTCCAGAGAAGCATCCTATTTCAACAACAAAGATATAGAGGGCATGATAAGTACATTAAATAAAGAAAATTTCATCCAGGACATTGGGAATTACTCTTTGATTCAAAGTTAAAAAAATTTCAAGGGAAATTCCAAACCCATTTGCTTGAACCTTATGAAGTTGAAAATGTCATTGACAATGGTGTAGTTAGAATTAGTACTATTGATGAAGAGAAAATTCCTCTTTTAGTAAATGGACATTGACTCAGAGTTTATCAGAAGCCATTGACAAAAGAAGAATTTGTCAAAATTTTCCAAGATAGTTCAGAATTGAGGATAGTTGAAAAGAGTTCTCCTTATTTTCGACCTTAGAAATTTTACTCTCTCTCTCTCTCTCTCTCTCTCTCTATATATATATATATATAATATATTCAAATAATAATAATAAGAAATATAAACATGAAAACCAACTCCTGTTGGCACCTTAAATTTTCTTTTCAAAAATAAAGTTCCTTTCTTAAAGTTTTTCTTTTGAGCTATAGAATCAACAAATTTCTGCAGCTCGGACAAGTTTCTGCAGCTAGGACAAGTTTCTGTAGCCCTAAAAAAATTTTGAAGCCACTTGACAAGAACACTTGGTGATTTGAATTGAAGGATAATTGACATTGCAAAGTATGTATAGGAGATATCAAAGAACAATTAAGGTTAGAAAAGTTAATCAAAGGTATGTAATACTTTAACTTAACAGTTAGGATTAATATATCGTATATACGAAATAAGAGGACATAGCATTGCCAAAATAAAACGAAATCATTGCAAAATAAGGGTGAAGGTCGCATATCAAAATCACCATAAACAACCACTTAAAACCTCTATCTTGTCATTATTCTGAATCGGTTGAAGTAAATCCTGAATAATTATTTTGAATGCACTCCAACAGTCAAATTCATTCCCACAACCTTCTTTAGAATTCATATGTTCTTCCATTTCTCCGAATTCATATAACCGTTCTATCTCTCTGCCACTAACCAAAACCCTACCAACACCAGTTCTCCTATCAAAATAGGCAATCCTTGAGATAATGGGTGTTATTGTCTGAACCAAGCCAACAAGAAAGAAATTCTTGGAAGGATATCCTTAGACCAGGGAGTTGTTGCAGAAGAAACAATGGTTACAATTCATAGAGAAATTCAATGGTTTCCACAGGGAAGTGACGAAGACTTTTGCACGCTCGTTTGATGGAATGGAGGTTGAGATAGGAGACATTAAGTTCACGATAACGGAGTCTCTGATTGCAGAAGCTACTGAATTTCCCAGAAGTGGAGAGAAATGGTTCAAAAATAGGGGAATCAATGGAGAAGATTGGAGAATCTTCCTGAAAAATTCAAACATGGATACCATAGTATTCAGGAAAGGCGTTCCTAGTACAACCCTTAAGAGTAAATGGAGGAATTTACTTGTACTTTAGAAATTTATTACTTGTGGGGGTCGGTTTGGATACATGTATTTCTACCACGTTAGGATAATGATGCATTCTCTTGAGGAACACCAGATGAATCTTCCTTATTTCCTCTTGCATAATCTTAAAAGAATGTCCATAAATGTTCAAAAGAAGATTCAATTCATAGACAGTACCATGTATCATCATGGATTGGTAAAGATCTTGGTTGAATTCCACCTTTAGAGTGTAGCGGATAGCTGGGAAAATTTCTTGGTAAGAAACCATTTTGAAGAAAAAGCCCTTGAACAACCAAGTAGAAGTAGAACCCTCAGGGGAAATAAGAGAATAGTGGAAAAAAATAAAAGAACCCCAGTCTCAAAGGGAATTATCAGAATATGAACTGTCCATAGTTGATATTTTGCAGAAAATGAAAAGGGTAAATCTTATAAGGAAGAAAGCAAACAAAAGAACAGAAGATTTACCACAAACCGAGACCCTTCTTCAAGAAGAAAAGCCAAAAGCCAAAATAAGGAAAGCACAAAGATTACAGACCCCAAGACTAAGGAGGATCACAAGGTTGAACACAATGCAACAAACAGTCTCAGGAGCTACATAATACATTGATCGTGAGGAAAATGAGGCAAATGAAAACCTTGAAGGTTCTTAGGAAGGATCACCAAAACTATCACCAAGAGTGTCATCACCACCCTGCAGTTCACCACCGAAAATTCTAGTGCACAGTCTAGGTGTTGACCCGGTTCAACAAAATATTTATGACTACATAGAGTCATTAGAAAGAAAGGAAGCAACAACTAAAGAATCATTCCAAAGTGTTGGAGAAGGAAGCAATCAGTTCAATGAGCCACAAGAACCTTCAACATCCAATGTTTTAAAGTAAGAAATCTTTGAGCTGGAGACATTGAACATATATCTCAAGAATGAAAATCAGACATTGAAAGCACAAAATGGGATTCAAATTGAAAAAAAGTGACAACCTTATCCTTCATTTGAGTTTATGGTACAAAAAGAACAAAAAGAAATTATCAACCTAAAATACAAAATCCTCATGAGGAAACCAAGGATGCCATTGGTTGCCAGAAAGAAGAAAAAAATGAATCCTGAAGGTGATAATCAGAAGGAACAAGATAATTGAAATGATGGATTTTATGAGGAAATACAAAACTTCCAGTGTGGGGGAATGTAGAGTCCAAGTACTGTTTTACCTGGACATCCTTTTTGCCTATTCTTTTTCCTTTTTCCCTATACCTATCACCTAAATAACGCAATAGACACAAGGTTTTGTTAAAGGTAAGAATTTAAATGCCTTCTTCTTCATATTTGTCTATATCCATTATTGTTTTGTTAAAGTACACATTCGGCTATGGAATTAGCCTGTTTCTGCAGCTAATCCGAATTTCAGCAGCTATCTCCTTTGTTAATAGGGTTCAGATGCTCCAGCTCAGCCAAGGAAGACATGGATGGATGAGGAATGATTCCCTCATGGATTCTCTCCTATTCTCTCTAGCCAATCCTTCATGAAGATCACATGACAATATGGTCAACCTCAATTTCATCTGCAAGATTCTCGCCGGGGCAGAGATCAAGTTTTCTCGAAATCTTATCAATTTTCTTTTCCAAATAGAAAAATCGATTATTTAGCAATATAGTTTGATTTAGTAGGATCAAAATAAAGATATATAGGCTTGAAACTCTCGTACTGTAAACTTTAAGAACATCTTTATACACTTGTTTGTGAGTAATAGACTTGGTTTATTTTTTCCATACTGCATTGATTGGATATTTCCGACTGTTTCGTGGAGGGCCCTATGACCAGTATAGGTCTTTAACCAATTGCACATAGATTTCCTTAATTTCTTTATCGTAGATGCTCTGTTCTGTGTTTGAAATGCAGTATGATGGTATTCATAATTGAATCATTATCTGCATAAGAAATTCCCTTTGCTTTATACCTAGCTTAATTCTATTATTTCATTTTATTTTTATCTGGTACAATTTGATCATTTTCCTTGCTTTCTACCTAGTGTAGTCAACTATTTCATTTTCATAGCGTAGTTGCTTTTCAATTCATTATATTTATGACTTGTTTGGATGAAGTTGAATGAGTAAAAGAGTCACAATCATTTTCTTCACAATTAAATCTAGACATTATTCATTTACAATCTGATATAATAGATCTCTTTAGCACATAGTAATTTAGGCATGGATGCAGCATAAGATTCAGAGACAAAATCCAAAACAATCTAACAAGAGCAAAGCTTAGAATCACACTTAAACCATCCATAAACTGATTCAATAGGAATTAATTTCTAAGATAAGTAGCTAACAACTTTAAGGCACAATTCATTAATATAATCAATAATACCATCTTCATATTACTTCTAAATTTATACTCTAACAAGAACATAGATATCTTAACGACATCAATTAACTTCTAACACATATAGTGCACTTGTGCTCCATCAGTATACCTGCCCTGGTCGATAATTTATGTTGAAAATTTAAGGACATTAAATTAGCTGAACAAGGAGGTTCACCATGAACTTCTCCCAATTTCATATCCTATTGCATCACTGCAAAGAAAAGGTAAGAAATTTGAATGGACATAGGAATGTGCAAACAATTTTGAGAAGGTGAAGCAGTTGTTGAAAAATGCTCCAGTCCTTAAGATTGTAGATATGGATTAACAGTTTGTGGTGGGTACAGATGCTTGCAAAATTGGACTTGGTGGAGCCTTGATGCAAGAGGGACAGGTGGTGTGTTATAAGTCCAAGAAATTGAATGCAAACGGCCAAAACTATGTGACTCATGATCTTGACTTAGCAGCTATTATTCATGCCTTGAATATGTGGAGGCATCATCTTCTTGGCAAGAGGTTTGTATTGCTAAGCGATCACAGTGGGATGAGATATCTATTTGACCAACTGAATCTAAATGTTAGGAAAGCTATGTGATTGTCCATGATCAATGATTTTTATTTCAACATCGGATATATTAAGGGTAAGGAGAAGAGGGTTGCATGTGCCCTTAGTAGGAGAGTGTAGATGAACCATGTTGTAGTGGTGAGATTGTATGGTACAAATTTATAGGATCAGATCTTACAGGTAAGATAGCATGATGACAGGTACAAGGAGCTTAAGCATGGATTATAGTAGGTTACAGGGGATTAGGATGTGGATAATAATCTCACAACAGATGGTTTGGTGAGATTCAGGGACATGATCTATGTGTCAGATGACAGTGGGCTCAAGAAGCTTATCTTGAGGGAGTTTCATGTCAAGCCATATTCATGTCACCCAAGATATTAGAATACATTGAAAACAATGAAGAAGTCCTACTATTGGTTGAAACTGAAGAAGGAAGTGCCAGAGTTTGTGGCTAGATATTTGGAATATCAGCAGGTGAAAACAAAGTTTAAGTATCCAGGTGGGTTGCTTCATCCAATTCTGATTCCAAAATGGAAATGGGTGGCCATTTCCATGGATTTAATTACAATTCTTCTAAGGACATCAAGGCAGTATGATTCTATCATGGTTGTGGTCGATAGGTCAAGAAAGGAATCTCACTTCATTCCAGTGAATACTAATTATTTATCTAGTGAGGTGGCATAGGTCTTCATCAAGGAGATAGTGAGGTTTCATGCTGTTCCAAAGAAGATTGTGTTGGACATGGATGCTAATTTCACTTCCAAGTTTTAGAAGGAGTTGTTTGTAGGTTTTTGGATAGAGTTAGCCTTCAATACATTTTATCATTCGCAGACAGATGGAAATACATATAGGTTCAACAAGATTCTTGAGGATAAGATGAGGATGTATGTCATGCACTAGCATAGGAGATGGGAATAGTACCTTCCATTGGTCAAGCTTTCTTACAACAATGGTTATCAAGACTCAGTGAGGATGAGTCTATTTAAGGCACTGTAGCGGCAGAGTTGTAATACTCCCATCAGTTGGAGTGATCCAGTGAACAAGGTACTTATTCGACCAGATATGCTGGATGAAATGGAATATGAACTACAGGTTATAAAGAAGAATCTAAAGGTAACATAGGACAAACAAAAGAGTTATGCAGAACAACACAAGGAATTTAAGGAGTTTTAGGTTGGGGAGCATGTGTATTTTTGCATCAAGCCCAAGAAAAGCTCCTTGAGGATTGGATCATGTGCCAAGTTGGCACCATAGTATTGTGGGCATTTTGAGATCCTTGAGAGGATTGGACCAGTGGCCTACAGACTTGCACTACCTCCAACAGTGAAATTTTGTGATTTTTTCCATGTTTCATTGCTTAAAATATATGTAAATGATGATGATCATGTTATTAATTGGCTTGTATTGTAGGTGGAACTAGAGGAAGAATTCCATCTAGAAGTTCTAGGGAAAATTTTAGGGGCTTATATTCATAGGTGGGCTAATTTTCCATTTTTTCCAAAAAACATATTCGTCGATTTCCATTTTGTTTATAAGTGATTCGCCCACATTTTATAGTATAAATTATTTTACCTTGAAAATTGCCAAAATTTTATATAGACTAATATAAAATCATTAGAAATCTAAATATCTTTACAAAAATATTGCCAAAGATTTTACAATTTGCATATTAGAGACTAGTAAGATTCACCAAGGTTTCTAAACTTTAAGATAAACTTCCATCCTTAAAATTTCCCTTGGTCGGAAACTTAGTGCATATTCCAGCAGAAATAGCTCATGCTTCGGAACAGAGAAATCAAGCAGGTTAAAGTGAAGTGGAAGAACTTTGGGCTTGATGAAGCTACATGGGATATGGCTGATCAGATGAGGGCTATGTATCCTTCATTATTTATTGGTGTAGGTAAATAATTTTTTTTTATTTGTACATATTTATGTACGGTTGCTAATGAAATACCACATTGAGATGTGTTACAAAGCTCCAATAAGTGATATGGTTGTAATGTTTTCATGTTTTTCATGATGGTTTTTCTTTTGAGCAGGTTGTTCATTGTAAATACTACAATGAGCTAGGTTATAAAGTTCCATGGGAAGTATGTTTTGGTTTTCAACATTTTTTCTGGTTGTAGGTGTAATAGAACACCAAGGTTGATGTTCCCCTAAGGGGGAGGAGTCTATAAAAACCCCGCGTTAAAAGTTCATGTAATAAATATAATATAGGAAAAATACGACCAAGGTCATGGGACACTTATTCCAAGTTGAATGTTGGGAAAAGTATCCTAAGGGGCATCACTTGTTGTGTCTTATCGCTAAAGGGAAATTGGAAATGAAATGGAAAAAGATTTGGAAAGGAAAAAAAGAATTATTGGTACTTTATTTATGAAAATAAAGGAAAATATAAGAAAAGGGAGGTGAAAGGTCAAAGGTTGCATGTGATGAGGAAATTGAAGGAAAATTAAGGAAAATGAAGAAATTAGAGGCATTGATAATAAAATGACATCAGAGCATCAGTTTGGATTCTTTTGCCAATTTTGTTTGGAAATAGTCTCAGAGAGGAGAAGAGCACCAAGAGGAGAAGGAAAGCAAACAAGTAAAGGAAGGACAAGGAAAGCAGCAGAAGAACACGGAAAGCAAAGGAAAGTAAAGGAAAGAAAGGATCAAGCGAGGACAGGTTGGATCAAGACACTTTAGTGGGAATGTAAGATCCTCCTCCCACAAATAACCAAGTAACCGGCCAACCGGAGTAATCATGTGACAAGAAGTTACTATGATATTATTCCACCTTCTAAGTCACATTAAGGAAGTGGAACCAATAGAAAAACACCATACAGACCTACAACATCAACAATAGGACTCCTAGGAACCATCCCAACCTTTCTATTAACCAATCCCTGAGTCCCATTGAGTTTTTAAGCTATTAAACCTCTGGACGCTCCCATGTTATGGGCATGTTAGCGCCCAGAGAGCTATGGATGCTCCCACAAGCCTACATAAAGGGACTATTTCTAGCATACCTGTGCTAGAGTCTAGGGAATTTAAGGCACTTTTCAAGCCTAGAATTCCAACCACTACCTAGAATTTGTTGTAGCTTTCAGAATCCATTAAAAACATGATGACAAGACTAATAAACCAAAGACTAACTCCAGGACTAGGCCTAACCATCCCCAATCAGAACTAACATTATGTCAAAGACTTGGCATCAATGTAATCTATAGGTGTAAATGACAGATCTAAGTATAGGGGTCTTATACTTGTTTGAGATTTAGGATGAGGCATTGTTTCCTTATCACTTTAGCTGCAGTCTCATCCATTAGGCCATAGATACATTGTTCATTCATATACAAGTAAAAACATGATGGGATTCATACATAGCCACTCTCATAATACATATTCATAACCAACATAATAACAACAGAAATACCATGGAAACATCAGCCATATAATCCACATATAAAACAATATAATACTCATGAGATAATAAGGAGAAATAAACTCATATTAATGATGCAAAATCCAACTCGGTATGGGACTACCACATTCCAACTGACTATAGACATGGTTGAGCCAAATCTCTCTTCAACCAGTCACCCTCATGCCATATTCCAAGCATGGATGTGGGATATCATAAAACACATCAATCAAAACCATCCAAGGCTTCCAGAGGCCAAAACACCTCAACCCATCAAACAGTGATTCTACCTCACAATCATACATCACAAAACCATCATCAGATTGGTCTCTACCCAAGACTTCCAAGGCTCTAGAGCATTTGGTCTAACTTGGATTCTAGGACTAGTAACTCAACCCATGGTTGCTACCAGGCTCCAGAGCATTTTTCCAACCAAGATTCCAGGACTGGTAAATCAACCCACAATTGTTGTCGGGCTATAGAGTGTTTGTCCAACCAAGGCTCTAGGACTATTAAATCAACCCAAGTTGTTACAGGTCTTCCAGAGAGTTTGTCCAACCAAGGCTCTAGGACTAATAACTCAACCCAAGTCATTACAGGGCTTCCAGATCGTTTGTCCAACCAAGGCTCTAGGAACTAATAACTCAAACCAAGATAGAGGAAACATGAAAACTAACCAGAAACACAAATAAATGAACCCAAAACACGATATCTATCTAGGAAATGGAAAGGAATCCACTGTTAAACCAAGCAATCCTCCAGGCCAATGATAGATCATAACCAGGAGTCCACATGCATGTGTCATGCATGCTAAAACTAGTGAGGAAAACATACATTCAACTCGGTTCCTACAAGAAAAACCCATTGTAGTTGTTTATGTCAATGTCCTCTTACACTTTTCTACTCTTCCTTTGCCTTCTTTCTCCAAAACTCCGAGTATGCCACACGCTCCAAGAGTGCTCCAAGAAAAATCTAAGTGTCTAAGAGTATGAGAGAGAGAGAATACAAGAGAGCTCCACCAAAACTGAACTGAACAAGCTTACACTGACCGATCCTGCCCACAGATCCTTAGAAGCCCTTTTATTATTGATGCCTCTATTTTCTTAATTTTCCATTATTTTCCTTCATTTTCCTCCTTGTTAGTGTCAGTCTTTCCAGCCTTCGTCCGATGATCAAATATTCTCTTACAAAGTGATTTTGAAGTGTCAAGGTCAAATTTTGTCATTTCAGTGAATCTTCAAGCAAAATTTGGTCACTAGGCATTAGGTTTAGGGTTTGCTCTCACTCTTTTCAAAGTTGCCCAAATGCCAACCTATGTCACTATTCAGCTGAGCCTATCATCATTTAGAGGGTTGTCATCATCATGCCAAGTTCCATAGGGTCATTCTACAGCTTATCCATGCTTCAGTTGTGCCTAGGCAAGGACCATTTCCCTCTCCTAGGGTTTTGAAGGGAATTTCTCTTGGACGGTCAAATCAAAGGAAAAAATTGTTTCCTGATGTTCATACACCTTCCCCTATCCTTAAAGTACCTTACCAAATGCTTCCCATCACTGAGATTCCCTAAATTCCTCATTTTCGCACAAACCCTAGTTTCTAGCTACAACCTGGCAATTTTCTAGGTTGGGCCTGTGTTTTGCCATTTTGGACCCCTTCCCCTCACTCAATCTCTGAGATTCCACTTTCCTTTGCTTCCTAACATCCCTAACCACTCCCAAAAATTTCCCCAAGAATTTAGAATCCGCCTATCCCCTTCATTTCGCTCCATTTCGACAAAATTCCTTGTTTCACACATCGGGACAAGTCACACTCAAATAATGTTCCAGAGAAATAAAAGATGAATTTTGGGAAACTGAGAGAGGTTTTTGTCCACAACATGCCAAATAAGAAAAACCTCCTTCGAGTTTTGCACAGGTGTCATGGTTTGAGATAAATGTCAAGAATACCATTGCCTCAGGAGAATCAAAGACACCTCTGAAGTGACCTTGGGAAAATCACGTTTTCTCCTAGCTTGTTTGGCCAAATGATTTGCTTGATGGGTAAAATGATAACTAGACACAAATAGCTTTCCAATGAGCTACATGATCTAAATTTGGGGTTGAGGAAGGCATTAAAAAGTTGACTGCAACAATGCTCTTCCTTGAGGCAGCCTCATTTGGCACTTTTTGACCAGTCTTGGGAGATTTGATTTTTGATAGGTCAAATCAACTCCAAATTGAAAAATTCCAGTTGGGTTGGAAAGTAGACATCCAGACCTTTCCAACAGGCCCACTTTTGCTCAATTTTTCCACCTTCAAGTGCCCCAAACATGGTTCCAAAGGGGCGCGACATGTCAGGCAGGGGGCGCGACATGTGAGGCAGAATTGCCCAGAAATGCACTGTACAGCCCAGAAAACGCAGATTTGACTCAGTTTGACTTTTTGAGGTGAATGATGATTCTATTTGATGTAATTATGGTAATTTTATGACACTTTTAATCTTATGTATCTCTTCTAGAAGATTCATTCATGAAATAGGTGAAAATTAAATGAATGAATTGGTTTCCAAGTTTATAGAGGCAAGTTGTTATGATTGCCTAGTTTGTAGTGCTAAGTTTAGAAGTGGTTGAAACAGCTCCTAGAAGGATGAGCTCGATCCCTAGAGGCAAGGAAAGGTGTTAGATTTCCTATATTATGTATTTTCTTAGTCATTTTCAGAGGTTGGAAGGTTGGACTCTTGAGGGAGAAGCTATCGTTGTATTATTTCACTGTATCTCTGCAATTTTTGGCTAAGGAAGACAAGGGTTTTGCAGTACTCTTTGGGATTCTTGTGGACTCATGTGTTGATGGTGTGTTTCTCAAGGTTCCTGTAAGCTTTGTTATGTGATTCATTTCCTTTCTTTACTTCTGCATATTAAACAAATGAAGTGTTAAAGTAAGAATTCATGCTTGCCATGCTCTGCTTTTAAGTTTGTTTAATTTCAATGTTTTCTACTGTCTAAAGAGAATTCAAAGTTATTGTTTGCTCTATTTAGCTCTCTCACCTGTCATCCCTAATCATCCACTTCAGTTAAAGGCATCAACACTTTCTCCTACCTCGCCCCAAGGAACCCCCTGCAGAAACTGTGTCCCATCCCCGCACCCAAAATTGCTCTCTCCTCAATTTGCCACCAAAAACCCAAAAACCCAAAAACCCCAAAATCAATCTTTTTGATCAGTTTACTAGCCTAATATCAGTGTTACCTTATTGTTCATCTCATATATTGGATATTTTATGAGGTAGACCGGAGAGAGCCTTCTCCTACCCCGTAGGGCTAGCTACGAGGCTAAATGGTTTGATGTAGCCTTGAGGTTTACCTTTCTCAGCCTGAGGTGAAATTTCAAGCGCTAACATACTGGTGACCATACTGGGGAGAAAAAACTTGTTTGTGGGTTGATGTGTTTGTCTCATAAGTCTTAGACGGAGTCTGAAGTTATGCCAGGTAGCCTTCGAAAACGCTCTTGCTTTGCATCAGTGCAAGTAGATAAACGTTGCTTCAGTCAATCTCCGTGAGCTTGTGAACATAGCATTTCATTTGCATTTCATCCCAGTATATGTATCAAGTTCAGATCTGATTGTTGATGGTGGACACCGATCAGACACTTGACAGGCTGAAATCATTCACCTGGCGACTCTAAATCAGTTTCGAGATCAGATCCAAAGACTCCCCTGGAGGATGATCCCGACCAGCAGAAACATGAAAGGACAATATGGACAAATCAGGTATTCAAGTTGGAATTGCATCCAAGAAATTTGTTCTTTTTCATAAATTATTTCTTATCTTTTCCCAAGAATGTAAAGAAGGCTTTGCAAAGTATACTATGCTTGAGAAGAGATCCTCGGCCTGCAGTTGATTCTTTCCCTTTGAAAAGTATGAAAACCAAAGATTTGCATGCCTTTGAGCTAGATCAAGATCCTTTTTCCGAATTTTGTGATGATCATCTTCGAATTGATGAGCCCCAAGAGACCAAAACTAATTCTATATCTGCTGTACATACCTCTACACCTTGTAAAATTCCAGATCGGTATAAACCTCTTGTTTTACCTTCTGTTCTTCATGCTTTCCCCAAAAACTATGATCTATACTTGCCGAGGTTTGATAGTGAATGTAAGAATGTCAATGCTGAGCAACATGTGCAGAATTTTGAGGCTTTTCTAGACCTTTTTGAAGTTGATGATGAAGATGTTAGTATAAGGCTTTTTGCTCTTTCTTTGCAAGCCAAAGTGAAGAGTTGGTTCAAAGCCCTGCCTGATGCAAGCATCTAAGATTTCCAGCAGTTCGTCAAAGTTTTTCTCGACAGGTGGATGATCGGACAAAACCTTTTCTTGATTGTAGAAGAGTATAACCAGCTGAAAAGATTGCCAGGGGAGACAGTACAAAAATTTTCGGTCAGATTTAACCAAGTTTATTTTTCAATGCCAACTGATATAAGCCCTACTCCCAGATCTGCTCTCTTGCACTATCCGGGTGCCTTTGATCCGGAGATGGAGTTTCAGTTGAGAGAAAGGGATATTGCAACACTTCACGAGATGCAAAACAGTGCAGTGAATGTAGAGGCACATCTGCTGATCCAAAGGGCAAGGATGAAGGAAGAAGAGATGAAAAACATAGATCCGGCTGAATCAACATCTCTAGAGATAAAGCTTGACAGTTTGGTAAGTGCAGTAGAAAAGATGATGGACAAGATTAATGCAAGGAATGATTATGTTCTAGCTCATGGCTCACTGATTGAAGAAGAACAAGTTGCTGCTCCAAAACATTTTGTTTCTTATCCTAGTTGTCATAGATCTGATAATGATTGTTTTGTAGATCACCTTGGCGAAGAAATAACTGTTGATATGACTTGCATGCTTGATGATATGTTTTATACCGATGATTTGCCTCAGTATGATGAGTATGATGATGATTATGTTTTCCAAACAAAAGCTAATCTTACAGACAAATCAACAGCTAGTTGGTGGGAGGAAAAAGTTCATTTTCAGTAGCTTGAATACAATGTTCAGCCATCACATATAAGCTATGACAGTGACGAGGAAAGTGCATCAAAGTTTGACATAAGAGAAGGATCTTTGCCTCTTTGTTTTGATTCGTTTCAGTTCATCAGAGATAACTACCATGCAATCAGAAATCAAATGTTAACAAGTCTTGATTTAGACTATCTTGAGGGTAATGAAAACCTTGTTCAAGATTTTTCAGATCCAGATTTGCAGCCCCCGAATGCCTTTGATTGTCAAGTTGCAGATGAAGGCATGGAAGTTGACATATTTGATCAAATGATACAAGAAGGTTCCCTACCTTTCTGTTTCGAATCATTTCAGTTTTTGAAGGGAAATTTGTATAGTCCATATTCAGTGAAGAATGAGCAGCATGTAGACAATCATGTAATCACAATGGAACCAATAGAAATGGGATTGCAACAGTATTTTCAAGTTTTTCATGATCCAATAGCTGATGTTTTGGATGAGGTTTGCATTCCAAGTCTTTCTCCATTGACTACATGTGAGTTTGAAACATGTGCTGATATGAATTTGATCCGGCAGCTGGTTTCTTTGTCATTTTCAGCAGAGGTCTCGTCACAAGGTTCAGATCAAAGTTTGCATTCATGGTATGAGGAAACGAGAAGTAATCTATTAGATGAGCTAAGTTCCAGTGTGCTTGAATTTCATGATCCTTATGCAGTGTTTTTGGAGGCGGATAGAGAATTCATATCATTCAATGGATCTGTGTCTAAGTTGTCATGGGAGTTTCCTTTCAGTAGTTCTCTCTTGTGGGTCATAAGTGAGAACTTGCGGAGATTTCAAATAGCAGATGAGATACTTACTTGGTTGCATTGGTTGTTTCATTTCACTTGATCAGGTGATGAATGAAATTGTTAGAGTAGGTTGTGATGAATAAGCTCCACTTTGAGCATCATTTCTAGTTTATCAGTTGTGTTTAAGTATTGAGTCATTTTTTAGTTGAGTGAGAGTCAATTTGTGGTGTCAAGTCATCAGTTTTCAGTCATACAGCTTGAGTTTTTTATTCCATCGCCCAATGGTTGAAAGCACTAGTCTGCTCTCCCAAAGATCTGTCGTTCTTGGCACCTCCAAGGAGCTACCATCGCCATTGGAGCCAATGTTAGTGTCAGTCTTTCCAGCCTTCCTCCGGTGATCAAATATGCTCTTACAAAGTGATTTTGAAGTGTCAAGGTCAAATTTTGTCATTTCAGTGAATCTTCAAGCAAAATTTGGTCACTAGGCATTAGGTCTAGGGTTTGCTCTCACTCTTTTCAAAGTTTCCCAAATGCCAACCTATGTCACTATTCAGCTGAGCCTATCATCATTCAGAGGGTTGTCATCATCAAGTCAAGTTCCATAGGGTCATTCTACAACTTATCCATGCTTCAGTTGTGCCTAGGCAAGGTTCATTTCCCTCTCCTAGGGTTTTGAAGGCAATTTCTCTTGGACGGTCAAATCAATCGAAAAACTTGTTTCCTAATGTTCATACACCTTCCCCTATCCTTAAAGTACCTTACCAAATGCTTCCCATCACTGAGATTCCCCAAATTCCTCATTTTCGCACAAACCCTAGTTTCTAGCTACAACTTGGCAATTTTCTAGGCTAGGCCTGTGTTTTGCCCTTTTGGACCCCTTCCCCTCACTCAATCTCTGAGATTCCACTTTCCCTACTTCCTAACATCCCTCCCTACTTCCAAAAATTTCCCCAAGAATTTAGAATCCCCTTATCCCCTTCATTTCACTTCATTTCAAGAAAATTCCTTGTTTCACACATCGGGATAAGTTTCACTCAAATGGTGTTTCAGAGCAATAAAAGATGAATTTGGCAAACCTGAGAGAGGTTTTTGTCCACAACATGAAAAATAAGAAAAACATCCTTCACTTTTTGCACAGGTGTCATGGTTTTAGAGAAATGTCAAAATTACAATCGCTAGATCCAAGGAGGTTGGCCAAGGCACTAAAACGGAGAAAGAGGCCCGATCCCCTCCATATCTTGGCCGAGGCTTCACTCAAGGACCAAGGAACTAAATAGCCTAGCCACAGCACAAATCTCGAGAGATTTTGATCATTTTGGGTAAATTTTGGTTTTTTTTTTAGGCAATTTACAAGTTTTCTCCATTAACGGGTCACACCCCCAGTGAGACCCTTCATCCCGGCAACTTCATTTTGCAAAAACTCAGCATTTCCAAATTTGTCATGCAAATTTACACATGCTCATCAAATGACTAGAGATTTGGCGAAGTTCTGGGCCTCCAGAAAGTCAAAAAACAAGCAAAAAATGACTTTCTGTCACTTTTTTGAGACACAGAAAGGAGTCTTGGGAGATTGCAATTTTGGAGGGGCAAATGACCACCAAATTCAGAAATTCTAGTTGGGTTGGAAAGTAGACTCGCAGTCCTTTCCAACACGCCTACTCTTGCTTCATTGGGACACCTTAAAGTGCCCCAAAAGTGGTCCCAAAGGCGCGCGACCCGTCAGGAAGAGGCGCGCGACACGTCAGGCAAATTTCTCCAAATTTCACTGTACAGCTCAGAAAAACGCAGTTTGACCGTGTTTGACTTTTTGGGGAGGATTATTATCCTATGTGATGTAATTAATGTACTTTTATGACACTTTTAATCTTATGTACCTCTTCTAGAAAATTCATTCATAAAAAGGTGAAAATTAAATGAATGAATTGGTTTCCTATCTTATAGAGGCAAGTTGTTTTCACTGCCTAGTTTGTAGTGCTAAGTTTAGAAGTGGTTGAAACAGCTCCTAGGATAGCGAGCTCGACCCATGGAGGCAGGCAAAGTGGTTAGATTATCTATATTATGTACTTTCTTTCTCATTTTCATGGTTGGACTCTTGAGGGAGAAGCTATCATTGTATTATTTCACTGTATCTCTGCAATTTTTGGCTAAGGAAGACCAGGGTTTTGCAGTCCTTTTTGGGATTCTTGTGGTTACATGTATTGATGGTGTGTTTCTCTATGTACCTGTAAGTGTGTTATGTGAATCATTTCCTTTCTTTTCCTTCTGCACATTAAGCAAACGAAGTGTTAAAGTAAGAATTCATGACTGTCATGCTCTGCTTTTAAGTTTGTTTAATTTCAATGTTTTCTACTGTTTAAGGAGAATTCAAAGTTATTGTTTTCTCTCCTTAACTCATCACATGTCATTCCTAATCATCCAACTCAATCAAAGGCATCAATATTGTCTCCTACCTCGCCCCAAAGAACCCCCTGCAGAAACTATGTCCAATCCCTGCACCCAAAATTGCCATCCCCTCAATTTGCCACCAAAAACCCTAAAACCCCAAATCAACACTTTTGATCAGTTTACTAGCCTAAAATCAATGTTACCCTATTGGTCATCTCATCCATTGAATATTTTACCGATATTGACTGGAGAGAGCCTTCTCCTGCCCCGTAGGGCTAGCTACGAGGCTAAATGGTTTGATGTTGCCTTGAGGTTTGCCTTTTCAGCCTGAGGTGAAATTTCAAGCGCTAACATATTGGCGACCATACTGGGGAGAACAAACTTGTGGTAGATTGATGTGTTTGTTTCATAAGTCTTAGACGGAGCCTGAAGATTATGCCAGGTAGCCTTCGAAACGCTTTTTCTTTACATAAGCGCAAGTAGATAAACGTTGCTTCAGTCAATATCCGTGAGCTTGTGAATACAGCATCTCGATTGCATTTTACCCCAGTTCATTTGTAAACTCTGAACTTTTGATGATAAGTTGAGAGTTTTCACAGGCTGAAATCATTCACCTGGCGACTCCTTTTATGAAGAATCCAGCAACCTGTGCTTCATGGTGACTCCACTGCAGAGAGATCAGTAGCTTTGAGCTTTTCAAGATGGACCGAATCACAAGAAGATATGCTCCCTTGAGCCGAGATCACATCCCAAGTTTTCTGAATAAAATTCCGAAGGTAGATTGGTCAAGGAATCTGCCTACATTTAAAGATGATGGTAAGAAAGATGCTGCGCTACATCTGGTTAGATTTCACATGCATATTCGCAAGTTGAAGGTTGATTTTCCTAAAGATTGTTTGATGAAGATATTCTTGGCCACTCTGGAAGGTAAAGCCCAATCATGGTATGAAAGTTTGTCGCCTGCTTGTATTTACTGTTTAATGGATTTTCATGCTATGTTCATTGAACGACATAAGGACTCTTATCCATCATTAAATTTAGTTCAAGACTGTTGCAAGCATGCCTATAGTTTTATTGAAAGCCTTGAGAAATATTATGAAGATGATAATTTTATGGATGATGGGATCATGGAGGCGTTGTATGAGAATCCATTTCACTAGCATAAAGAAAACTTAGAGAATTCCCATCAAGATGATCAGGACATTTTGCAGCAGAATCAAGATCAGCAGGCTCAAGATGGTCATATGGCTGAAAATGATGAAAGGGAGAATGACATTTCAGATCTTCCCACAGAAGGCAGCAGTATGCAAGTAAGTCCAGTGCTGATTGTAGATTGTGCTAATGCCCAGTCAGCTACTTCAGAATTAGATTCAAATTGTAATGACCAAGGATACCTTGTGCTGAATCCTGAAAAGGAGGGTTTTGTTGTTGAGACCATAGACAGAGTTTTTCATCCAAATGTTCTCATGCCATTATAACAGAGCCTGCATGAGGAGGTAATTCAGTCAATTCATGAAGAGAAATACAAGATCTTCGTTCAAGTAAGTGAAAAGGTTTCTCTGGATGAATCTATGGTAGCTCATAGAAATGTTAGTGTTGGGTTTCACGAGACATCTAAATTTTCTTTTCTCATGATTGATGAATGTAATGATAATCCGGCTGTCATATCATTTGAAGATGACCTACCATATTGTTAGACTACAGAAGATCAGAGAATACAGGATTACCTTTCAGATTCTTCATATGTTTCATGTGCTGAAATGCTTTTCCAAGAAGAGATCCGCCCATCCATTTGTTCAGAGTTTTTTGAAGCCCATGAGCATACTTTTACCGAAGCATATGATGAAGGCAGATCAGAATTTGAAACAAAGGACACCTTGATCTTTCAGCAGGAGGTGGCAGTGGCAAATCTTCATGTTTTTCACGATCCTCTAGCAAGTTTGTTGCAGCCAGCAGTGAAAATGTTTATTACAGTGTTTTTTTGCAGCCATGGTCAACTATGTTTTTGGATGCTGAGTGATAGGTTTGTACTGTTGACCAGAAGTTCTGATAGGGAGAATCAGTCAAGAAGCCATCTTCTTGATTGGTTGCATTGGAATTTTGATATAGTTTGATATATATTGTCTTGTAAGAAACACAGGTGGTTGTCATCATGATTTCAAATCCTGATGGACTGCTGCCCTTCAGTAAGCTTTGTAAGTTCTTGTTTTCGTTCAGTCAGTCATGAGTCAGTTTTCAGTCATGTTGGTTTCATAATTGTGTCGGCTTGAGTCAGGTTTCAGTCAATAAATGAGTCAGAGTCTTGTGTCGTTTGCCGAAATAATGACTCCATCGCCAAATGGTTGAAAGCACTGGTCTGCTCTCCCAAAGGTCTGAGGTTCTTAGCACCTCCAAGGAGCTACCATCCCCATTGGAGCCAATGTTAGTTTCAGCCTTTCCATCCTTCCTCCAGTGATCAAATATGCTCTTACAAAGTGATTTTGAAGTGTCAAGGCCAAATTTTGTCATTTCAGTGAGTCTTCAAGCAAAATTTGGTCACTAGGCATTAGGTCTAGGGTTTTCTCTCACTCTTTTCAAAGTTGCCCAAATTCCAATCTATGTCACTATTTCAGCTGAGTCTATCATCATTTATAGGGTTTTCATTATCATCTCAATGTCTAATGAGTCATTTTACACCTTGTTCATGCTTCAGTTGTGCCTAGGTAAGGTCATTTCCCTCTCCTAGGGTTTTGAAGGCAATTTCTCTTGGACGGTCAAATCATCGGCAAAACTTGTTTCCTGATGTTCATACAGGTGCCATGGTTTTAGAGAAATGTGAAAATTACAATCGCCAGATCCAAGGAGGTTGGCCAAGGCACTAGAGCGGAGAAAGAGGCTCGATCCCCTCCATATCTTGGCTGAGGCTTCACTCAAGGACCAAGGCACTAAATAGCCTTGCCACAACACAAATCCCAAGAAATTTAGAACATTTTGGGTAAATTTTGTTTTTTTTTTTATGCAATTTACAGGTTTTCTCCATTAACGGGTCTCACCCCCCGTGAGACCCTTCATCCCGACAACTTCATTTTTCAAAAACTCAGGATTTCCAATTTTTTCATGCAAAGTTACACATGCTCATCAAAGGACTAGAGATTTGGCGAAGTTTTGGGCCTCCAGAAAGTCAAAAAACAAGCAAAAAATGACTTTCTGTCACTTTTTTGAGACACAGAAAGTAGTCTTTGGAGATTGCAATTTTGGAGGGGAAAATTACCACCAAATTCCGAAATTCCAGTTGGGTTGGAAAGTAGACGCACAGACCTTTCCAAAAAGTCTACTCTTACTTCATTTGGACACCTGGAAGTGCCCCAAACGTGGTCCAAAAGGCGCGTGACCCGTCAGGCAGAGGCGCGCGACCCGTCAGGAAAATTTCTCCAAATTTCACTATACAGCTCAGAAAAACGCAGTTTGACCCTGTTTGACTTCTTTGGGTGGATTATTATCCTATGTGATGTAATTAATGTACTTTTATGACACTTTTACTCTTATGTACCTCTTCTAGAAGTTTCATTCATAAAAAGGTGAAAATTAAATGAATGAATTGGTTTCCTATCTTATAGAGGCAAGTTGTTTTGACTGCCTAGTTTGTAGTGCTAAGTTTAGAAGTGGTTGAAACAGCTCCTAGGATAGTGAGCTCAACCCATGGAGGCAGGGAAAGAGGTTAGATGATCTATATTATGTACTTTCTTGCTCATTTTCATGGTTGGACTCTTGAGGGAGAAGCTATTATTGTATTATTTCACTGTATCTCTGCAATTTTTGGCTAAGGAAGACCAGGGTTTTGCAGTCCTTTTTGGGATTCTTGTGGTTACATGTATTGATGGTGTGTTTCTCTATGTACATGTAAGTGTGTTATGTGAATCATTTCCTTTCTTTTCCTTCTGCACATTAAGCAAACGAAGTGTTAAAGTAAGAATTCATGACTGTCATGCTCTGCTTTTAAGTTTGTTTAATTTCAATGTTTTCTACTGTTTAAGGAGAATTCAAAGTTATTGTTTGCTCTCCTTAACTCCTCACCTGTCATTCCTAATCATCCACCTCAATCAAATGCATCAATACTGTCTCCTACCTCGCCCCAAAGAACCCCCTGCAGAAACTGTGTCCAATCCCCGCACTCAAAATTGCCATCCCCTCAATTTGCCACCAAAAACCCTAAAAAAAACCAAATCAAACTCTTTGATCAGTTTACTAGCCTAATATCAGTGTTACCTTATTGGTCTTCTCATCTATTGGAGATTTTACTGAGATTGACCGGAGAGAGCCTTCTCCTGCCCCGTAGGGCTAGCTACGAGGC
>APFE031349430.1:0-20185 GCA_000404065.3 Pinus taeda
TATATATATATGAACATATCGTTGCTGAGGTAGGAATTCCCATACTCAGATCAAAATTGACTAGAAAACTATCTAAACTACTCTGATACAAGAATGATTTTGTAATACATCACAAGTATAGACATATGTAAACAGAGTATGGACACAACCATCTATTTATGAATAGTCCACTGTATATGAATAACAAAATTCCTCGCAGCCTGGATGGTGGAAAATAGATCCAAGGTCTTGATTTCTGCTTCCTGAACTAGTACGATTCTATCCATGTGAATGAATGTGTCGAAGTCGAACATGGTAGACACACTTGATTACCAGTCAATGATGGTAAACTGTTAAAAGTGTGAGAGAAAACACCAGTAATGTCAATGGCCCTCAAAAAAGTACTTAGTTTACAATCCATTGAATGTTGGAATTAAATGAGTTGAATGTCGAACACGTCACAGAATCCTTTGATCGAAGGTCAATGATGCAACCTGTCATCAAAGGCGAGAAACCTGCCATTGAGGCATGCAGATTCTAAGGTACTGATGATTTCTAGATCATCTTTCTAGATAATCAGTTGGAGTCGATAGAAAGCGATCCGTCGTAGGCAAGCCCACAACACGAAATCATAGATCAAGTTTTGAAGAAATGTATTTGGCAAGGACTAACTCAGGGATGGTCAAGATGGATGACAGAAATTTTGCAAATGAATGGTTTATTTGAACTGACCTCTTGAACACATAACGACATTGCAGATGGTTTGGTGACAATTGACCCAAAGCTAATACCCAGAAACTGGCTGAATACTTTCAATATGGTTTGATTAACTGTTAGGCAAAGGATTTCCCAACCCAGGTGAACAAAAAGTGTTGTGTTCAAGAGTGGTTAACTGCTTTTTCTAAACACAAAGTATAACAAAAAGGTTCATTTTCTCTCTTTTCCCCCACCATTTCTGGCAAGTACCTCTTTATTTTTTGACAAGCTTGAGGAGGATAACATTTGCTTGATTATAAGCTCATCCTTCGGATGAGTCCAACTTAGTTTAAAATTCAAACCCTAAGAAGGAGTGGTCCGTTCCTGTCTAAATTTGAATAGGTCCTTTACTGTTAAATTTTTAACGAGTCTAGTATAGGAAAAACTCGATGTTTTTCAATTTTAGGGAGTCAGAAGAAAAACTTAAGAAAACTCCATGGTTGTCCTTTTTCGTAAATTTTTGTCCCCCAAGCCCGAAAAAGTATAAAATGATACTTGAGAGAACCACTTGATCATTACGATCAAGGAGTACTTTTCATAATTAGTGGCCCTGATCTGGAAAAGTAAAAAAGTGATCAAAGACACGTCGTTTTATTACCAATATCGAACTTGAAACTACTAAAGTTCGGCAATATTTTCGTGTTTATACGATCAGAAAAGAGCTGTAAGTGGACTGTCCTTTTAATTCCGTTTTAGCAAGTTTAAAAAGAAAAAACTTGGCAATCTTTTCATATTTTATGAGTCAGAAAAAAGCTTAAAGAGGACTCGTCCTAGAGGAACGAGTGGTATAAAGGGTAGCAATTGGTTCCAGCAATGGTGGCACTACTCAAAACATGTAATGGTTAAGAGGCTGGCTAATAAAACCACTCATAACTACGGTCCCTCAGGAAAGGAAAACAAGCAAGTGAAAGCATATGATCAACCAAAGAGATGGTGGTGATGGAATGAAAACAACCAAGGCTCATCTAACAGAATTTTGAGGTTGACAAAAGAAAAGAACTATCCTCAAAAACCTTGTTTCATTTTTTAAACGAGCTTGACACAAGACAAGGAACTATGCTCTAAAAACCTTGATTCATTTTTTAACGAGCTTGACACAAGACAAGGAACTATGCTCAAGTCTTCTTGTTTCATTTTTTAACAAGCTTGACACAAGACCAGGAACTATGCTCATGGCTCCTTGTTTCATTTTTTAACGAGCTTGACACAAGACCAGGAACTATGCTTATGACATCCAATTTCATTTTTTAACAAGTTGAGATAGGAACAAACTATCCTCGCAATATCTAGTTTCATTTTTTAATGAGGTTGAGACAGGAAAAAAACTATTCTCGCGATTGGTTAGGAATCAGAAAATGACTGTACAGCCTGATATGCAATTTCAAAGGGACTCATAGGCATCACGCCATGAAATGAATCCACCTCAGAATCGGAAGGTACGATTCAAGGATCATCAAAAGCAATAGTGTTCGATGAAATCATATTAATATTTGCAATAGAAGGCGATACGTTAGGAGGAGGGAAGGAAAATGTTCCTAGTAAACCAGAATCTTTAATCAAACCTACTCCAACATATTGTTAAGGGATATTCATTTTACCGACATGCCGAACACTATCAGGCTGGGCCAAATGAGAAATAACTCAGTTGGTCTATTATAACGATCTTTCCATTATGAGGAAACTTAACAAGTTGAAAGACCGATGAAACAATATCAGTCATAGCGTAAGACCAATTGTGACCCAAGAGAAGGTTGTAATCTAGAGGGGCATCAACCACTTCCACATCTAGATTTACAGTTTTGCATTCTACCCCTATAGGTAAATCTTCCAAAATACCAAAAGGATGAAACCCTCATCCATCAAAAGCCTTTAGAATCATCGGGGACTAATTGAGTGTTGGAGAACCAAGCGATCTCCAACACTGCATCGACATAATACACGTAGAAGCTCCCTCATCAATCAGAGTCCTAAAGCAGGGTCTGTTTTTGACTAACACTGGGATCTGGAAAGCCATTTGATGAGGGAGACGAGGTGTACTATTCTCTAAATCAAAGATTATTAGTTTCGAATCCTGAGTATCGACAGCTCCTATAGCAGACAATAGTAATTTACGTTGTGTTGGGCATGATTGCAGCACTTCCAAAACTGACATTGCTAAAGGGGCAATGGTCAGGTCTTCAACAATGTTATAATCCTGAGTAGCTCGCGCAGCTGATTCCCGAAATATACCTCTACTAGGTGGTTTGGTTACTAAGTCTAGATTGGTTCTCGATCTGAGGTGGATTGGAAACAAGAGGATTTGAAGTTGATGGGTTTGAATTAGAAGATTCTTTACCATCAATAGGATTGTTATTACCATAATCTTGCAATCACGTCGCAATTTTGACATGAGACATCATCATGATGGGTTCTTCTGAGATATTTGAGGAAGAAGCAACCGCTTTACCATCTTGAGTAGGCAAAGGATCCTCCAAGACAGAAGTGCTTTGAGAATCTTTAACAAATTTCGAAAACTTTGCTCAATATGGGCATTCTTTAGTAAAATGATCCTCGTCGCAGATGAAACAAGGATAGTGAGGTTTTCATTTTTCGTCAACAGATTCATTTTTATTTGTTTTCTCTTTTGAATTTTGATTGTTTTTATTTTTCTCCTTCTCTTTACTACTGGATTCGGTCGCAGATGAATCTATGACATGGACATCGGAAGAAACTTCAACGGAAGATTCTCCTTTAAGGGAAATAGGTAAAGTTGTTGTAGGAGAAGAATTATTTGAAGATTTCTTCTTGCTCTTAGAACTAATTAAACCACTCATACCATTAGCAGCATGAGACCCTGAAGGAGCTGTAGTTTTCAGAAGATCAGGGATTTTTTTGTGTGAAGTACCTGGTTGCGTATAAATGAGGGCAAGGTACTGAGCCTGGGAAATTACTTTCTCTTCAGTAACAACTCCTGCCTTAGCTACATCCTCAGTGATTTTAGGTAATAATGATTTAACAAACCATTCTGCTAAAATTTGATCCGAAATAAAAACTTTCACTAAACGCCTTCTACGTCGCCATTCATGAATATGGTTAGAAATATATGTGGACGTAGATTGTTTTAATGAAGTTAATAATTCTGTGCCATTGTCGTATCTGACTAGCAACTAAAAATGAGTTAAGAAAGAAGTAGCTAACTAACTAAAATTATAAAAAGATCCTCGTGGTAACTCAATGTACCATTTGGTAGCAAGACCAATAAGAGTTCTTTGAAAAAGGCGTAAGATAATTGAATCATCAATAATGGAATTAGATGCACACCAGAGGTGATAAGTCATCACATGATTTGACAGATCTTCTCCTAACTTACCCTCAAACTTCGGGATATCACTAGGCAACTTATTAGGCATTGGCAGCCAATACTGAAGATAATAAATTGGATCGTTTGTAAGGCGCGACAAATCGGGTAAATCCAAAGTTGCAATAAATGGTAACTGATGGTTAGGTTCATGAAAACCTTGTGGAATGAGACTGGCTCCAGGAGGAGGATAACCTAGAATCAGATTTGCATTATGAATGTTAGAACCTCCCAGAAAACTAGGATTAACCAGACCAAACTGGGGTTGTTAAGGCTGCTGATAAGTACAGCCAGGGTACGGTTGATACTAATAAACTTGATTTTATATAGTAGGACCGGATTGATACTGTCCCTGGTACATACAACTCGTGGAAATTGTACTTGGACCAGCTTGTCCTGTAGGCATCTGGACCGAAGTCTGAACTGTAGGTCCTGACTGGGGTACAGAGACTTGAGGAGTTGACACTGATGCAGGGATAGTAGAAACCAGAGCTACTGATACTCTAGAAGTAGGTGGGGTAGATTGAACAGAAGTTGCAGTAGTTGCAGTAGTAGTTTGAGGCGGAGTTCGAGGTGAACTAGGCCCAGGCTGATGAACTACACAAGATGCAGAAGTTTGAACAGTAGACTGGATAGATTGCTAGATTAGACCAGAGACCAAAGGTTGTCCAGCTTTATTAGATAGCTGCACATTAGATTTCAAAGTCTGTTGAGTTTGAGATGGATCCCACCATATTCATTCTGGAACCCATAAAAGGTTGTACATAAGAAGGGCCATAACCTGGTTGAATGTAGGGTTGATACATGCCAATGGAACTTACTCACAAGAGATTTTTGACAGGACACATGCAGATCTGGACAGAGGCTAAAAGTAATAAACTAATCCTAAACTTAACTAGAAAAAACATTTTAAGTTTTTCAAAAATTTTGACAGGGTCCGCAGGCTTGCAGTGTAACCAGATGTGGTACCGCTCTGTGCAATAAAGTAACAACACAGAGATGTCCGCACTATATTACAAACAGAATGTGCAGTCCTCTTAAAAAATTTCGAAAAACCAAAAAACAATACAGAACCTAAAGACTACCCAATCCCACACACATCAAGCAAAAACCAGAAACAAAAACAAGTTCTCAAGTCAAAGACAAAGGAAAATCGAAAAACCAAATTTAGTTTCCCTAGTATGGTCGCCAATTTGTTGGCCGGATAAATCGATCTTACAGACAAGGCTGATCTCCCTAGTATCAACAAATATCTAGCAACAAAGAGGACAAGAAAATCTACATTTCTCTAAACATATTGTGATTCATTATAAAAACTAAAGAGGTGTTTTAGACCCTACCTTAAGTCCAACACAAGTTTCTGGTAGCCATGCTCCAACCGTCCGAAAGTGTTTCCTTTTAAGAACCTGAAATCACAAACAAGCACACATCGAATAACACCTGCATAGTTCATATAATAAATCATGTTCATCATGGTGATCAAGGAATCCATGAAATAAACCATAAAAAACAACTTATTGAGAAACATAAACTTGATTGCATTGACTTTGAAATAGAATAACTTTACAACCTTTGGTGCCTTGATGTTGTACAAGATCTTCCCAAGGTCCAAACAAGAATCTCCTCTACTTTGACAAGCCTCACTCTCTTCCAAATGAGGTCAAAAAGGTATGTAATCTCTCCTCTCAAATGCTCAATTAGGAAGACTAAGTTCCAGCAGCATTTCACCTCAAAAATATTCAGCTTTCAACCCCCTCAGTAACCAGCCCTGCTTTATTTTATAGTGCAAAGGAAGGAGGTTACAGGACCACCATTGAAAAGATAGAGTCCTCCTTCAAATGGATAAGCTCCTCACATTAAGGGGTTAGCTCCTTAAGGTATGGGATGCATGAGCCTTTAAGGAGCGAACTTTCCACCTCAAGATTCCCTCTAGAAGCTTCTAGAAATGACTCAAAGTGAGTTTTTAAGAATGTACTTGCACCTTTTTAACTTTTATAGGGGTTCGCACCCATAACACAGAGACAGAGCGGTCAGGTGTGCAGGGGACATGACCAATAGGTGCAGGACTGTAGGTAATCCTAAGAGAAAGTGCGGAACCAGAGTTTTAGATATTTTTAAGGTATTTCTCTTATTTTCAAGGCTTGATATGAAGAACTAAGGTTTAAGACTTGCAAAGGAGGAATGTACGAGTGGTGATAGACTCACACTAATTGCAGAATGTCAAGAGGACAATTTTTGTGCAACACTAATATTTCATCAAAAACTATTATGACAAACTTATCCAAGTAAGGGCGTAACACATTGTTCATCAAACAAATGAAGGTGGTTGGAGCATTGGTAACACCAAAAGGAACCACCACAAACTCATAGTGCCCAAAACTTTTACAAAATGCAGTCTTGTGGATGTCTTCTTATTAATGTGCACCTGATGATATCCTAATCTCATATCAATATTTGATAATATTGCAACTCCCTTCAGTTGAAAAAAAAAATCATGAATCCATGGAAAGGGATACCTGTTCTTGATAGTCACCTTGTTCAACTTCCTATAGTCAATACACAATCTAAGAGTAGCATCATTTTTCCCTACAAACAACACTGGTGTTGCCCAAGGAGACACACTTGGCCTGATGTATCCCTTATCAAGTATCTCTTTAAGCTGTAACTTCAATTACATCAACTCATAAGTGATCATCCTAGAAGGTGCCTTAGATGTTGGTGTTACTCCCATCATCAACTCAATAGAGAAATCCACCTCCATATGAGGTAGAAAATCTGGAATATTTGTGAGAAACACATCTTGAAATTGTTTTGAAACATGATACTTCATAAGGAATTCATCATCCTCATCTTACTTCCCTTTTCCACTAGAAACATATACTACAAACAATAAACATCCTTTCCTACGATAGCACTTAGATTTCATAATTGTAACCATTCTCACTAATGTAGGCTTCTTCTTTCCCTACAAGTCTCTCTTTTCTCCATCATCACTCAAACACTCAATGTCCTTTTCATATAAATACATGTCTTTCCTATGAATGAACAACTAATCCATACCCAAAAGCATGCTATATGAACCCAAAGGAAGCACATTTATATGTGCTGATGTAGGCATGTCATTAAGCTCAAATGTGCAAGATCTCACCCAATCATAAACTCTTCTGTTGGTCCTTATAGCCAATTGCATCAACCAAGTATATCCAAGCACTCATTTATTCAACTGACGCCGATCCACTAGGTTAGGACTAATATAAATATTATTCAATCCAAGATCAATCAAAATAGAAACAATTTGATCACAAATATTACCTTCCTTTATCCACCACTATGTAGATTCGGGGAATACTCTTACCTACATCCTCAACTATCTTTGCCTCATGTGCACTATAGATTTGAGGCCTACCAGCCTGATGCAATGGAAAATTCCTCCTACAATGGTCTCCACCATAGGTCCAACAACTCAAAGGTTTTCTTCCATCACCCTTATTTTTCTACTCCTTGGGCTAAGACCCATGTCCTCTCTTAGTTACATTGAAATTCTTATTAAGTGCCACACTTTCCTTATCACTTACATCCTGAGATATTCCTCTCAGACTAAGACATTTTCCTTTAGTCTTCTAGTTACCTTTCTAGCCATGCTTGAACTCAGGATTGCACTTTGACTACTCATAACAATGCTTCAACTTTCTGATGGATTCTTCTAATGGCTGAGGCTCATCAAAATAAACGTGGTCTTTGAATGCTACTAGAAACCCAAAGATGAAACTATGGATATTCACTTTCTCATCCTTGAGATAAGGCACATATGTCAACAACTCTATAAATTTGCTTGTATGCTCTTCATCCATCATGGAACACATTCTGAGCTCATAGAATTCTTTGACCTTTCCACCATAATATCTTAGACATGTGCTTCTCCCTGAAAAGTGTTTCAAACTCATCCCAAATTAGCTTCTTTTCTCTAATGCCTATGAGATGCTTAACATCTTCCCACCATATATCTTCTTTTCCATTGAGACTGGAGGTAGCTATATTGGCTTTCATGTGCTCTGAATAATCATGAAATCTAAATAATTTCTTCATTCCAAGCATCCATGCTTCTGTAAAGTCCAATTTCTTCATTTCTCCATCAAAATTAGGAGGCTTGGATTTCCTAAACTCTTCTGGAAAGTATCCCTTCTCACTCCTCCTATAAGGATGTTGATGGTGATGACAATGATGTATCTAAAAACTGGAGCTAGAATAAAATCCATCAATTTTAGCCCTCCTTTTAGGTTTGTCTAATGATCTAACACTCTTCACTATATCAGCTCTATCTGTTTTGTACCCTTTCTGGGACCTTCTTCCATCTGCACCATTAATCTTTTCTTCCTATCCATGAATTATCCCCAGACGTCCCCACTTCTACAAATATAAAAGGCTCTAGAAGATGACTACATTAACATCGTCTTACTTTTCTTAAGCTTTAGCAAGCCTTTCCTATGCCTCAATCAATTGCATTATCTTCCTTGCAACTTATGATTTCTTCCTTCAAACTTCTCAAGGCATCTACCAAACCAACAGAGTGTCCCTCTCTTTGTTTCTCAACTGATATCTCCCATCCTATCAATGTCTCTTTTGGGATGTACAAAGATTCACATGAACTGTACTCAACTATTCTACTCTTCATCTCTTGGGCTTCTATTTCCTGCAATATGCCATTTTTAGCTAAGTAAAAACATAGTCAAAATCATACCTCAATGCATCTCAGGGGAAGTTATTGCATTTGCACAGGTCAATCCAGATTAGTACGATAAAGCATATCAAGCATACCAGCTTATCATGGATATCATAACCATAACAATAACTACCTAACATTTTTGCATACTAACATATAGACAAATGACATGCATGGATAACAATCTGTGTTTAACCCAAGGTCTAGTGTTGCAACCTTGCTTTGATAGCACCTTGTAACACCTCACCCCACATTTACCCAGTTGTACAAGCTCTCTAGGGTAAACATGAGTTGGGAGTTACTATGACATAAGCCAACATCCAAATTCTAGTTATGGAAGTGGGGTCTACAAACTAGAAACATACTGCAACCTCCCAGGAGCACCACATCACCTAGATACCAGCCAACATCTTTTGATGATATTTCCCTGCGCCGATTTGAATTTTTCCTGGCACTACATTCCAACCGCATGCATGCCTTGTTGTGCACACGGTTGGAAAGCTCCACCCGCATACACATGACTTCCTCCATGCAATTGTAACCAAAATCTCTTAGCTTAAAGGGTGCAACTAGCAACCCAATTCCATATTTTTAGAGCTAGCTATACGTCAAATACCCAGAACAATGTAGACCTTTCCAAAACTCAATCCACGATGATAATAAGTTAGTATAATGAACATTAAGACTAGGCCTTTCTCATAATTTTCCAAACACATGCTAAACATTTCGTTAAACACATGGTAAACATAATAACTACAGGTTATGAATGCATATTTTCTCAATGTCTTCTTAACTTCATCAGAGAACCATCAAGAAGGATTAATGTGCTCTCAAACTATTTGCAACAACACTTGTTAGCACATGCATTCATATACCATTCAATACCTTATCCAACCATAAGAAAGATCCATAGTAAGAGCACATTATACAACAAGAATGTATCATGGCTATAACCGACATTTAACCAGAATGAATTCATGACAAACTAGTCATAAAATTAACATAATAACCCATACAAATGCTCATTGAGTTCAATAATAAATAACACACAATAACATATCCATAAGCCAAGCAAGTCAGGGACTTCCATGTACCACTTGACCTTAGATTGGCTAAACCGAATCTCTCTTTCATGCAATCAGCCTCGTGCCATATTCCAAGAATGAATCTGATATCATATGGGTTAAATCAAACTAGAACCAACAAGGGATTCTAGAGGAAAAACCAAACTCAACCCTCAACCATAATGATTTCTCCTAAACTAGTCTAAAAATCACTAACACCAAACAATATTGGATGCCTCTGAATTTCTTCACTATACCCAGAGGAATTTTCCAATCTCCACCCATCCATTAAGAGTTTCAGGAGAAAGCCCATTTCCACCCTTGACCCTTGGGAATTTTCTCGAGACCATCTCATTAGGATCCAAATTCTATTGGCCCTCTAAAGCTTAATCACAATAGGGAACCCACTACACCATGGCTATTCTAGAAATGACAAGGAAAGGATGAAACCTCTGCCAATTCAAGAAAATCTCATGCCAATGAAAACAAAGCAACCAAATAACCAGATGCATGTACCATGCATTCAAATCTCAACAATGAACTCACACATGCAACCTATTACCTGCAATGTTCTCTTGTTGTAGCTACTTTTCCAAACATCTCCTTTTCTGCCCACAAATTCATTTTCTCTCTCCAAGTCCAAGTGAGAAAGCCTCAATGTCCAAGTGAATTCTAGAATTCTCCAAGAATGCTCTCAAGAATTCTCTAAGTATGTAAGAGTGTATGAGTGACTAAGAGTAACCAAGAGACACATAAAAGTTCTCTCCCTCCTTTTGTTTCCTTTTCCTTTTCTTTTTCCTTCATTTTCCTTTGCATGCATATTTGTGTCTCTTCATCTCCCCTTTCTTCTATTTTCCTTTATTGCTCATATTAATTTGTCATTTATTTTCCCCTTGCCTTTGCCAATGCCACTGCCAATTTCCATAGCCAACAATAAACAACAAGTGATTCCCACTATAATGTTTTCCTCTTCATTCATCATGTAATCCATGTCTCATGAACTTGGTTTAATTACGCCAGGAGGCGCTCTACAACCCAAGATGGGGGTAGATCTCAAGCATAAACATTTAACATGCCATTTTTAACATTTAACATTTAACACTTTTAATCTAATGTAATTCCTATTTAAAAATAAATCTAATTATTACTATGTATAAATGCAATATAAATTTAAAATATAAAGAGGTTTACGAACACTCAAAAAAGAGGTATGGTAAATAAATAAAAATATAAATAAACTAGAGATATGGTAAATAAATAAAACCTCTTTTTATGCTTACTCAAGAGGTATGGTAAATAAATATAAATATAAATAAACAAGAAATATGGTAAACAAATAAAACCTCTTTTTATATTTACTCCATATACCTTTTTATATTGACGAAAACTCAAAAAATAATCTATATGAAAAGATAACAAAAGTAACAAGGGTGACAATAAGAATAGTAGAAGAAAATAGTTTGAGATTAATCACAATGAAGACTATTTGTAATTGACTACATTCTTATTATTCACATTTTCTATGATTCAACACTATTACATTGTCACTTTGCATTCAAAAAAATTATTTCATCATTTTTCATCATTAAAGTTATTAACAATATTTATCATCTCAACAAACTAAGGTAACTAAGCAAATTTAAAATAAAAATGACCAAATTAATATCAAACATATTTAGCATATTTAATTTGATTATATTAATGTTAGATGTATTTACATATTATTGAACAAATTAATCATATCTACAATAGATTTTCCTTGGTCACACACGACTGAAACCAACCTAGATCCATATTAACTCTGGATCTATCAAGCAATGAAAGGGATCAAAACTCTCGAGGTGCAAACTTTTCCTCAAGTTTTGCACTAAAAAAAAAGGTTTTCCCCTCGAGATATTTGATCCCTATCATAGATTGATATATTTGAACTTAAGATGGATCTTTTATTTCCATAGAAAATCCATCAAGGGTTGTTAGAGGTCAAAAGATTTCACGGAAGCTTGATTTTCACAATTTTGGCTATACTTTTTATCATTAATAAAATTAGCCATTGTTTCACATCTTTTTTACTTTTCATAACTCTATTTTATTATTCAATTCAAAATTCTCTCTTGATTATATGTTATATATTGCATCTTATGCTATACAGAATTTAAGGTATCCAAGCTAAAATTTTGATTAGCTTGATGCTTCAATTGAATTTGATTTATATTTTATGTTTCTTTTTCTTCTTATTTATCATGTGCCTACTGCAAATTATGTGTTTTTAATGTAAATACTTTCACTGTCTTTGTTGACGTAAGTTTTCCTTTTCATATATTTTTTTCATTATAAAACACAAAAAAAGACACACAACCAAAGGAAACATAATTTGTAGTTGTACATTTTGAGCACGTTGTTTTTGAGAAATGGCAACAAGAAATTCCAGTTGTCCTTGAATTTAAACTGTGAATTAAAATCGAATTCCATTCTCATAGAAACTTGTAAATAGTTAATTAAGTTTAATTAACTTAATTATCTTAGGAATTTCGAGTTGGAAATGTTTCTAAAGTCATGTATATGTTCTCTCTAAGTTTTAGGGGTCCATGATGAATTTAATTGTGAGTTGTAATTAGATAACTTAGTTTATTGAGTTATGTTCAGCTAAATTAGTTCTAAAATGTTTGAGTAAAAAATAGAGAGTTAACAGTCAGTTTGTGCACTAGTACATCCACAAGTGTCAGTCTAGTTAACTAAATATTCCCTCACCAAAAACTCATGCATGTCGATTCTAAAAAAGACACAGTTGAGACTAGAGTGCAAGGACATTGTATTTTGTATTATTTACTGAGTTGTATAGATCATGCATGTAATCAAGAGGTCAACCTAGATTGGATTGAATAGTTTTGGAAGCACTAGATTCCCATTAATATGGGCTATTCAACCATAGGAATTGTGCAACGAAATAAGGGATTAAAGGGCAAAAAAATTCACTGAGTGTTGGCCAAGAGCTTGCTTGTGAGTTGAGAAACTTGAGCATACTTGTGTGGAATTGTTCTAGTGAGAACAAGCTTTGTATCTTCACTCATATTTCTGATATATGCAATACAAATAGCTGGGTTTGAGTAGTGGATTTCCCCAGATACATCTTGTGTTATGTGCCATTCATTTATCTTCTTCTTGTTCATATTGTTTTCATCGATCTATTGGCTTTTGTTGGTTGAAATTATAAGTAGATTCTTGTCTTGTGCTTTAGTAAATTACATGAGCTTGTGAATCTACATGATTTTCTACATGCTATCGGAGCTGAGAACAATATACTAGAGGAGATTTCGAAGTTTTGAGTTTTGGGTTATAGGTGAAATTTGAATTTACAATAAATAGTTCAAGATTGGCAGATGGCATTCTAACATTCACAGCTCAAGTATGCTTTGGAAGGAAGCTCAAATTTTATAACCTAGAGGGATAAAATGGAGGTTGTGCTATAGGATAATGGCTTGAAGGAATTCGTTGATCAAGAGATTCCTGAGCCAGCAGCATTGAATGCACAAAATTTGGCCAAATGGTAGAAGTGTGTGGTAAAGGCAAGGTGGATAATCCTTGAGGGATTTCGAGACCACATCGTCTTAAGCATTGATGGAAATGAAACTTCGTATGTCATGTGGAAAAAATTGACGAACTTGTATCAGAACAATAGTGACCAAAGGAAATTGGCATTGAAGGACAAACTTCGAAAAATCAAAAAGGAGAAATGAGAGACTATTACAAAATACTTGACCAAGTTCACTCAGTGTCATGATGAACTTGGAAGTGTTGGAATCATGGTTGCCAGGGATGATATGGTTAGTCTTTCTCTTCAAGGACTAACAAAGAGTTGGCATAGTTAACAGGACTCTATCAATGGTCAGGATAAGCTTCCAAATTGGGAATGACTATTGTTAGATTTGATGCAAGAGAAGATCAGGTGAAACACCAAGGATGGCTCTTCATCAAAGATTGATGATGAAGAGAATTGTGCCTTGGCGATTAAGGCGAAGAATGGGAAAGGGAAATCTTCCCATTCCAAATCATATTATTATCACGGAGGTAAGAAGAAATACACGATGAAAGTTATGTGCTTTCATTGTCATGAGCTGGGCCATTTTGCTACAAATTTTCCACTCAAGAAGTCTAAAAAGAAGTCCTTAGGAGGAGCGGCAGGTGAGGCTTTGGCCTCTCAATTCAAATTGGACTTTTCCCTCATTGCATGCATGGTGTCATCAATTGTGGGAAGTGTATGATACTTAGAAAGTGGAGCTTCATTCCACATGACTGGTGACAAAGAGTTATTCAGTTACCTAGAGAAGAAATATCTCAATATGCAAATTAAGATGGGTGACAATGGGAAGTATAGTGTTGCTGGATTGGGCATGATTACTTTTAAGAGGGAGCATGGGGCTCCACTCACCTTGAAGAATGTTATGTATGTTCTCGAGCTAAAGAAGAATTTGGTATCTATTGCCATGCTTGAGGATAGAGGCTGTGATGTGATATTCTCGAAAGGAAAGGCGTTCCTTCGACACATAGCCATGGGTCAAGTAAAGAATATAGGTCTTCAGGTGAAGAATCTATATAAGATGGAGGTGGAGGAGTGTACTGCATTAAGCACAAAAGAAAAAAGTGTGCAGAACCGATATGTTGGCAAGTTGTGGCACAGAAAATTGGGCCACTTGCATCATGGGGCCTTGAAGGTATTGCAGCAGATCTCCACCGGTCTTCCCAAAGGTACACTTGAGCAAGTTGATACATGCAAGGGGTGTACTTTGGGAAAAAACACCAAGTCTTTTTTTCATGACAAAGACAGTCGAGTAGAGGTTATTCTAGAGTGACTCCTTCCAAATGTGTGTGGACCATTCTCGACAACATCCATGACCAAACTTAGGTATTATGTTATATTTGTTGATGAATTTTCTTGAAAATGCTAGATATTTTTCAAGCAAAAAAAGGATCAAACTTTCAAAAAAATTTGTGAGTTTAAAGCATTGGTGGAGAAAGAGTCGGGCAAGAAGGTTAAAGCTCTATGGAATGATAATGGTGATAAGTATGTCTTAAATGAGTTTAAGAACTTTTGTGCAGCAGAAGGGATTGAATGGGAGTTGAAAACACCCCATAAGCCTCAACGAAATGGGGTGGTCGAGAGGAAGAACATAAGCATAGTAGGGGCAGTGAGGTTGATGTTGCATGATAAGAGCCTACCACTACACTTGTAGGATGATGCATGCAACACAATGGTTTATGTTTAGAACTATAGCCCACATCAAATACTGGAGATGAAGAAACTAGAGGAGGCTTATTCTGGTAAAAGGCCAAATGTTGGTCACTTTAGGACTTTTGGGTCATTAATATATTTCCATGTGACCAAAGATACACGGAAGAAGCTTGAGCTGACAATAAATTTGGGGATATTTGTGGGGTACACTGATACACCTCACAACTATCGGGTGTACTTATCGACCAACAAGATGATAGTCATTCACAGGGATGTCCGATTCGATAGGAGAAGGCCATGTGAGTTTCCCTTAGGAGGGAGCTTGAGCTACATGCACATTAGGAGATTTCATCTCCTAAGGTTGAGGAGACTTAGATTGATGTGGAGAAGGCACTTGCAGAGGATCCAGGAGTGGAAACATCCACTCAAGTAGATTCTTCCAAAGAGGGAAGAAAATGCACCAAAGAGGCTGACATATTGTTGGATGATACACGGGAGAATGTGGGAACACCCACTTCTCTACACAGGCAGAGGAGGTCACCTGAGAGGTACACTAGATATATGGCTCTTATGGGTGAATGTTTTGTAACAAAGTGATCTTCCTTTAAGGAAGTAGTGTAATAGCCAGTTTGGGTTGATGCCATGGTAGAGGAGTATGAATCCATAGTTCGTAATAGTTTTTTAGATGTGGTCCTGAGACCAAAAGACAAGTCTATGGTGCGCTCCAGTTGGATTTACAAGGTATGGCAAGTTGTAGATGGTAGTATGAAGAAGCATAAGGCTAGATTTGTGGCCCGTGGCTTTTCACTGGTGGAGATGATTGACTATGACAAGACCTTTGCTCCTGGTACAAGGTACTCATCAATCAGATCTATATTGGCACTATCAACATAGATGGGTTGGAAGATACATCAGATGGATGTAAAGAAATCCTACCTTAATGGACTAATTGAGGAAGAGGTGTACATAGAGCAACCTAAAGGTTTTGATACCTTTGATAGTGAGTTGCATGTGTGCTGGATCAAGTGAGCATTGTATGGGCTAAAGCAAGCACCCAATGCTTGGTACACTAGGATAGATGACTACTTCAGTGAGTTGGGCTTCACGAAGAGTGAAGCAAATGAAAACCTGTACCACATAGTGTTGGAAGGTAAATTGTTGATCATTATACTTTATGTTGATGATCTCATAGTGATAGGTGATGATCAACTGATCAAGTCTTGTAAGGAGGGCCTTGCAAGAAGGTTTGAGATGAATGACATGGGGCTCATGCATTACTTTCTTAGTATGGAGGTATGGCGGGGATATGGGGAGTTTTTTGTGTCTTAGGGAAAGTCTGCCAACGAGATACTCAGGAGATTCCAGATGGAGAGAAGAAAACCCATGGAGACTCCTCTAGCAGGTAATTGGAGGAAGGAGGATGCTACTTTAGGGGAAGTAGTGGAATCTATTGTTTATAAGTATCATGTGGGTTCACTCATGTACTTGGTGAACACACAACTGGATATGTGCTATGTAGTTAAATAGCTTAGTCAAGTGATGGTTATGCCTACCAAGCTGTATTGGAATGTGACAAAGCATGTGTTGAGATACCTTAGGGGAACTTCTCGGTATGCATTATGGTAAAAATAGACAAAGGGAGTGAATCTTCATGGCTTCACTGATGCAAATTGGGCAGGGAGTCCATTCGAATGGAAGAGCACATCAGGAGGGATCTTCAATATTGGTCAATGACAGTTTCTTGGTACATCAGGAAATAATGATCGATTGCACTCAGTTTGGCAGAGGCAGAGTACTGTTGCGTGTAGAGCATGAATATCATCCTAATTTAAAGGTCTTTGTTTCAGCTGGATGTATACCCCAGGAATATTGTAAACCCCTCCATGCAGTGGGGTGTGGGGGGCCTTTTCCCCCCCCGTAGGGGTTCCCGGGGGGGCATACCCCCCGGTTAGGGGGTTTGTGAGCTAGTGGTCCCCCGGCGAGGGTTTCAGGGGCAGCACCTCCAAAGCTAAAAGAAGATGTAAAATTTCCTTGTAAAAGTATAGTAATTTCTAGTCAATCTGGGTCGTTCATTAGGCGAATGATCTGACGATAGAATTTATGTTTAGTTTAGCGTTTTTTTCCCTAGAAGGTAGCCCCTCTCTTTGTATGAGGGTATTGTATTGAGGTTGTGGAATATATGTGTATTCTCAGAGCAAGAAACAGATAGGTGAGACTGTGAGAGAAAATAGAGGATATTACAACGGATCTGTTGTAGGTTGCGTCTCTTCATTTTGCTGGATAATAGAAAGGAAGGATTGGCTATTCAAGTGGATGTAGCCCAAACTGGGTGAACCATGTATATTAGGGTCTCTCTCGTTTTATGTGTTTGTGTTTTTCCTCATATTATATGTCTTGCATTTCTCTGTCATATATAATATTTTTCTAACAACTGGTATCAGAGTTGAAGGTTTATTTGGCTGATAAACTCATCGGAAAGAAGGGTTTCTCGTTCAAGTGGGAGCAATGGCAGAAGATGGTAAGTTTAGGGTCAAGAAATTTAACGACCAAAACTTCCCGCTATGGAAGATGCAGAGGGAAGATTATTTATATCAGAAAGATCAGCACCTACCATTGAGCCGAAAAACAAAGAAGCTGACGGCTATGAAAGATGAATAATGGAACATTCTCGATAGAAAGGCACTTGGAACAGTACAGTTGTGCCTCACAACGTCGGTTGACTTCAACATTTAGAAGGAAACAACGACAGAGGGTTTGATTCAAGCGTTGGTGAAACTATATGAAAAACCCTCGGCCTCAAACAAGGTATTTCTTATGAAACAGTTATTTAATATGAAGATGTCGGAAGGTGGTATGTTGCGGAACATTTAAATGATTTTAATACAGTTACTAGTCAGTTAAGTTTTGTAGGGGTAAACTTTGATGATGAAGTTATAGCTCTATTATTCTTGTGTTCATTGCCGAAAATTTGGAATGGTTTAGTAATGGCCATTAGTGACTATGTTTCTGGATCTAGTACTTTAAATTTTGATGATGTTGCTGGTGATATCCTTAGTGAGGAAATGCGACGGAAAAGATCCAATGAGACATTGGGTAATGATTTGAGTGCAGAGTCTAGGGGAAGAAGAACGGAAAGAGAAAAGAGCTCAAGATATCACAGTAAGTCAAGGGAAGGTAGATCCAAGTCCAGATCGGGGATAGTGTGTTAGAAATGCGGAAAGAAAGGACACCTAAAGAAAGACTGTAGATCTCGGAAGGGAAAATAAGGAGATGCACAGAAAGAAAACAATCATGAAGCAAATGTGATAGGTGAGGTGTTACAAGCTACTTTCAATCTTTCTTTCGAAAATATTACTAATTCATGGGTGGTAGATTCAAGGGCCTCATTCCATGCCACACCTGATAAGAAATATTTTCATGACTATGCTCAAGGAGATTTTGGACAAGACCATTTGGGTGATGATAAACCCTATAAAATTGTTGGAATGGGTAAGGTTCTTGTAAAACAATAGAATGGAAACCAATGGCTACTAAAGGAGGTAAGGTATGTTCTAGATCTGAAGAAAAATCTGATTTCAACAGGGTAGTTAGGTGGTGAAGATTGTGTGACAACTTTCACAGATAAAGTTTGGAAGGTCACTAAAGGAGCCCTGGTAATAGAAAAAGGCAAAAAGGTTGGTACATTGTATTTATTCAATGGTATTTATAACTATGTTAATGCTTTAACTTGCAAAGGAGCAGATGCAGCATTATGGCATCATAGGCTCGAACACATGAGTGAGAAGGGGATGAAGATTCTTCACTCAAGGAATTTGTTTCCGGGCTTGAAAAATGTTGATTTGGACTTCTGTGAGAATTGCATTTATGGAAAACAGAAGAGAGTTAAATTTCTCAGAGTTGGAAAAGAAAAGAAGAGCAAAAAAATAGATTTTGTGCATACAAATGTATGGGGACCTACTCAGGTATCATCTCTCAGTGGCTCTCGTTATTATGTTACTTTTATTGATGATGCAACTAGAAAAACTTGGATTTATTTTATTCAGAATAAGTCTGATGTATTTGATACTTTCAAGAAATAGAAAGATTTGTTTGAGATTGAGACAAGAAAGAAATTGAAGTGTCTCATATCAGACAATGGAGGTGAATATTGCAGCAAAGAGTTTGATAGGTATTGTTCATAGCATGGAATTCACAGAGAAACGATAGTTCCAAGAACACCACAAGAAAATGGTGTGTCAGAAAGTATGAAAAGAACAATCATGGAGCGTGCAAGGTGCTTGAGATTGCATGTAGGATTGCCTTTACAATTTTTGGTAGACACTGTAGATACTATTGTTTATCTAATAAACAGAGGGCCTTCAAGTTCCTTGGATGGTGGTATTCCAAAGGAAGCATGAATAGATAAAAAGGAAAACTACTCCTTTTTAAAGCCTGTTGGTTGTGAGGCCTTTGTCCATATTAATAAAGAAAATAGAACAAATCTTGAGGAAAAATCAAAGAAATGTACTTTTATTGGATATGGTGTTAATGATTTTGGTTATCACTAATATGATTATGAAAATCACAAAATCATTAGGAGTAGAGATGTAATATTCAATGAAAAGGTCTTGTATAAGAATCAATTGCAGGAAAAGAAATAGGAAAAAGAAAACAAGGAATACACCGTTCTTGATGGGATCACTAAAAAAGTAAAGGTTCCTAAAAGTAATAATAGTCAACAACCACAACAACAACAACCACCACAACAGCAATAGGCACCCAAAACACCTGAAAGTGGTGTTCGAAGATCTACCAGGATAATTATACCCCCTGAACGATACTCTCCTTCATTATATTATTTATTGTTGACTGATTCTGGTGAAGCCAAATGTTATGAAGAAGCAATGCAGGTTGAAAGCGGGAAGAAGTGGGAGCTAGCTATGGAAGAAGAGATGGACTCCTTAATGCATAACCAGACTTGGGACTTAGTCAGGTTTCCTACAGGTAAAACTACATTGTAGAATAAATGGGTTTATAGGCTGAAGGAAGAAGATGGAGAAAAACAGAGGTACAAATCTAGACTTGTGGTGAAGGGGTTTGCACAGAAGAAAGGTATTGATTTT
>APFE031349437.1:0-15818 GCA_000404065.3 Pinus taeda
TGCTCACACAGGTAGACTTTATGACAGGTCCGACTCCTAAGAAGACTGACAAAACCAGAGAGATCCAAGGTTTCACAACTTCTAAAGTCAAAGTCACTACAAGACCAATGAAAAAAGCAAACCCTAGGGTTAGAACTTCTATGAATTTCACTAAAACTCTTGATGCTAACGAAACAAGTTCAGGTGAAGATCTCTGACAGATAACCAATGGATCTGGGTAGTAAAGACTAATGAAAGACAACATCTAAGAGGAACAAATGGAAAAATGGAAATTTTCTCAATTTTTGACAGGGTACACAGGCAGCCTGTTTGCACAGGTGCGTGCACGCTCTGTGTACAAAGCTGCAGTGCGTATAGGTACGCACTGTACTCCACTCAGAGGGTGTGTACTACTGGAAAAACCAAGAAAAACTAAACTCTAACTTAACTCTAAGCTAGCCCACCCAAATACATAGTCAAGCAGCCAAAAACCAAAAAAGAAATGACTCTTTTCAGATCAAAGTGTCACACAAAGGAAAAATCATTCACATTAATGGAGTCCCCAGTGGAGTCGCCAATTTGTCATGCGGAAAGAGTTAATCTTGCGGACAAAACCAACCTCCCTAGAAGCCTAAGACTTTCTAGTGACAAACAAGACAATTAAGAGCAATCCTTCTCTAAACATGCATTTACCATACAAGAAATCAAGTGTTTAGATCCTACCTGTAGTCCAAGCTTTGTAGTAGTCTAGCCTCGTCGATCCGGATGAGCTCCTCCTTCACTTCGAAACCTGCATTCACTAACAATCAAACGATTAAATAGCACCTGAATATCTCATAAAATAAAACATATTCAACATACAGACCAAGGAGTATATGAAACAACTCATTAATAACAAATTGTTGAGAAGAATGGACTTATTTGTATTAATAGGAAACAAAAGAAACCATTACAACCTGAGCCTTGGTGTTGTGCAAGTTCCTCCCAGGGTCCAGCAAGAGTTTTCCTCTACTTTGACAAGCTCACCAACTTCCAAATGAAACAAGAAAGGATGGGAATCTCTCCTCACAAGTTTACAATGGAAGTCCTAATTCCAGCAGCATCTACCCTTTGAAATGTTCAGCTTTCAACCTCCCCTCCCTTGGCCCAATGCCTGTATTTAGAGTGTTCTAGAGGAAGTTATTCAGTTCCAACATCAATGTGATACTCCCTCTTTTGGATGGGGTAGCTCCTCTCTTGATGGGATAAGTTCCTCTATCATAGGGATGCATGAACCATCTAGAGGCGCTCAATACACGTCAAACAAGCTTCTAGAATGCTCTAGAAATGACCACAAGTAACTTTTTTAAGATGAAACTCGCGCCTTTTGACCTTTACAGGAGTACACACCCACCCCTTTACATACAGAGTGTGCAAGGACACAGGTATTATGAATTTTGGATGCGTACACGCAGGTAAGGTAGAGAGAAACTGCGTACCCAGAGATAAACATGTTTTTTAAAGACTTTCTCTCTTTCTTGAAGTTTGACATGGAGAGAAGAGGTATGAGGCTTGCCAAGGAGGATAGTATGACTATTGATGGAGTCACACTAACTGCAAATAGTCATGGTGACAAATTTTAGTGTAACACTTCAAGTTGACATTACAAACATTAGAGAAAGTTCTGCAAAGATGCATTGCTATCGGGCTCTGTTTATGCCATGAAAAATGCTACATGATGATGCTCGAGGGCCTCATCCTGGGTCACTATATCTCAGCAGCTGGAATTCAGGTAGATCCAACAAAAATTTAGATAATTCTTTTAATACCTACCCCCTCCACACAAACTAAGGTACGCAGTTTCTTGGGATTTTTCTGGATATTATAGGAGATTTATAAAGAATTTCTCTCAAATTGTTGCAACATTATATGCATTAATAGGAAATATCGATTTCATTTGGACTGACAAATGTGACATTGCTTTTGAAGATTTAAAACGGCTTGTATCAACAACTCCAATATCATGGGGCGCAAACTGGGATTTGCCATTCCAGATTTCATTCGATGCTTCAGATACAGCCATTGGAGCAATTCTCAGCTAGGAGGAAGATAAGAAGCCATATGTAATATACTACATTAGCAAAAATATATCTTTTACTGAATTAAATTACACTGTGACCAAAAAGGAATTTTTTGGCTGTAATCTATGTTATTAATAAATTTAGACATTATATAATGGGATACCCTGTGGTTTTGTATACTGATCACTCTGCTATTAAATATGTAGCTAATAATCCTGTTACAAATGGAAGAGTGACAAGATGGTTGATCCTTTATCAGGAATTCGACATAACAATCAAAGATTGACTAAGAAAAGAAAATCCTTTAGCAGACTTCCTTTCATGTATGCCAAAGACAGACAACTCGGCAGCAGTAGAAGACCAGTTCCCCGATGAACATTTATTTGCTGTAACTGTGAAAAAACCATGGTACGTGGATGTCGCAAACTACCTATCAGTGGGAAAGTTACCCAAGTAACTGACACCTAATGAAAGAAAACAAATAGTACAACGTAGCACTCAGTTCTCTTGGATCAGAGGATATTTATTTCATACAGGGGCTAGTATGAACATTCGAAGATGTGTCAGGGAAGAAAAATTCTTTGACATCCTAAAAGCTTGCCATGATGGGCCTTGCGGTGGAGATTTTGGAGACCGCAAGACTGATCACAAAGTTTTATAGATAAGCTATTATTGGCCCACCCATTCTTAAAGACACCAAGAAGTTTGTCTAGGCATGTGATAGTTGCCAAAGAATGAGACGCCCTAGGAAGTCTGATAAGATGCCCCTACATCTGCAGTTAGTCATTGAACCTTTTGAGTGATGGGAATTAGATTTCATTGATCCAATAAACCCATCATCTAATCAAAAGACATACATACTAGTCACAACAGAATATGTGACTAAAAGGGTGGGGACAGAAGCATTACCAAATGCAATGGAGGACTCAGTAATCCACTTTCTTTTCCAACCACTTGTGCTATATGGCTTGCCTAGAGAAATAATCATAGATGGAGGGCCACAATTTATAGGCCATAAGATTGCTACGACACTAAAAAATCATCATATCATGCACATAATCACAACTCCATACCACCCACAGGGAAATGGTCAGGTAGAAAGTACCAATAAAGTAATCGAGGCAACACTCACAAAGACAGTTGCATCACATAGATGTGACTAGGCTACCCGATTGTGAGAAGCCCTGTGGGCATACCACACGACATGGAGAAATACCACGGGATATTCCCCATATCAACTACTGTTTAGAAACGAACATATCTTCCAATCAAATTTCAAATTTAGACATTGAGGATAGCTCCGAAGGTAGGCTTGGACTTAAATGAAGCACAGATTAATAGGCTACATCAAATCAATGAATTAGATGAAATTCGGCTATCAGCTCTTCAACATACTGCATTGATCCAACAAAAAAGAGTGAAATGGCATGATGCCCTTATCAAGAAGAAGATCTTCCATGAAGGTGATTGGGCACTTCTTATGATTCTAGGTTCTAGGATTTCCCAGAAAAACTCCAGACCAGATGGTTAGGCCCCTATGAGATACAAGAGGTGCATGATAATGGCACCCTTACATTAGCCACCATTTATGGGCCTGGCTACTCTTTTAAAGTGAATGGACATCGAGTATGACTCTATCATAAACCGCTTACCAGGGAGTCCTTTTTCCAACAGTTACGGGAAGATTCCACTATACAAATTCTTGCTGAGGAGGGCAACTTGTCCACAACATTGGTCCAATGAAGAATTTATTTGTCTTTGAAATTTGTACATAAAATTTCCTTTCTATTTGATTGAATTTTCTTGTATAAATTGTATATAAGTTGTTTTCTCTATTACTATTCCCTCAAGGAACAGTTGTTGCTCCCTCTAAGGAACAGATGATGTTCCCTCTAAAGAACAATAATGTTCATGTGGATTTTCTTTGTGTTGTTCCCTTTAAGGAATAGTTGTTGTTCCCTCTAATGAACAGCTATTGTACCCTCTAAGGAACAGCCATTGTTCCCTTTAAGGAACAAAAATTTCATGTGTAAATTTTCTTGTTGTTCCCTTTAAGGAGCAATTGTTGTTCCCTCTAAGGAACAGTCGTTGTTCCCTCTAAGGAATAGTCATTGTTCCCTTTAAGGAACAACAATTTTGCGTGCAATTTTTTATTTTCTTACTGTTCCCTTTGAGGAACAGTCGTTGTTCCCTCTAAAAAATAGTAATTTCGAGTGCAATATTCTATTTTTTTTCTCTTTTCTTTGTTCCCTCTAAGGAACAGCAATTTTGCGTGCAACTTTTTTCCCTGTCATTCCCTTTAAGGAACAGATGATGTTCCCTCTAAGGAACAACAACTTCGCATACATTTTTTTCTTTTTCTTGTTGTTCCTTATAAGGAACAGTTGTTGTTCCCTTTAAGGAACAGTTGTTGTACCCTTTAAGGAACAACCGCTATTCCCTCTAAGGAACAATTGCTGCTCCCTCTAAGGAACAACTGTTGTTCCCTATAAGGAACAACAATTCTTTTTGTGTATTTTCTTCGTTGTTCCCCTCAAGGAACAACAAACTTTTGGCATGTATTTCCCTTGTTGTTCCCTACAAGGAATAGCTATTGTTCCCTCTAAGGAGCAACAATTTTTTTATGTATTCTCTTTGTTGTTCCCTATAGGGAACCGTTGATGTTCCCTCTAAGGAACAACACCCTTTTTGTGTTTTTTTCCCTCCTGTTCGCTATAAGGAACAACACTTTTTGTGTGAGATTTTCTTTTGCTATTTCCTTTAGGAAATGGCACTTTCTGAATATTTGTTTGAGAACTTCATTTCTTTCCTCTATAGGGCACAAGTGTACAAATATATATGTAAGGATACAAATCTAAAGTTTACTGAAACAACCAAATTGAATATTATCATCTTTAATAAGATTGCTTTGTAATGATCAAAAAAGAAAGGACACAACCACCTATATCACTTCACTATCCTTATTTCCACTATAAATCAAATTGATTGATTATTTGTACCATGTTGGTTCTCCCCTAACCCCTATAATTCTCTCTGTTCATTATCATCAAATAAGGTTAAGGGCATATTTTTTTTCTATTAATATGTTAAGACTTCTTCCGCCATCCGTACTCCTAAGGAGTGTTAAGACACCCTCTATATATAAATAGGAAGTGTTGTTAGAATAATAATAATAATAGTAATAATAATAATAATTATTATTATTATTATTATTATTATAATATACATATGTTTACTAACAATTCTATGACTTTTACAAATGGAGGATAGAGGGTCTCATCATGAGCCAGCCTAACAAGATCATAAGGAAGAAGAAAAGTGGCATTCCCACTATGGCCACCACACCAAGGATATGATCCAAAGGATGCATAAAAAAAATGGTCCTTGGAATAGGATGTCACATTACGAGCCGACCTGCCCACCTTTCATTCCTTCCCAATGAATGGAAATATGTTCATCTGGTTACCAAGCCATCACATTGGTCTCTGCTCTGATATCATAATGCACTTCCTCAATTATATATAGAGGATCATGGTTCCAAAGGGTGAAACAAAAACTATGTCGAGGCTATAGATGCTCACGGGCAACAGAAGCTCTATTGATGGTATTGAAGTCATATTTTCAACATCAATAGTTATTATAATTCCCTTTTCTTATATTTTTACCTTTACTATAGAGAGATTGTGTTCCGAATCTATTTTTGAACCTTTATGCATGTGATACCTTTTAAAAATCAATCATAGTAGCTTTAAGTGAAATGGTGATCGCAAAGTATCTTTCCTGCGTCAGTTGTACTTTTTCCCTTTCGAATCACCTCACGACATCTCCTCACTTATTGATAATTCTCGTTATACACATTGATTTCAACACTCCAATATCTTTTGGGATCCTTTCATTAATATGTGTACCTTGCCACTTTTATCACCCCTGTACTTCGCTGCCAACACGTTATTCCTTCACTCATTCAGTCGAAGGCGACATATTATTTCAAAGGAGGGCGAGGAGCAACCTCCACTGTACTTATGTATGCATATCAGTTCTATATTTGATTTTGTAGGGCAATACGACATTCCATGATTACAAAGTATGTGATATAATAGCAAGTCCTAGATAACGGTATTTATGCCTCTAAAGTATCATCCGATATAACCATTATAAAAACTTGTTGTTCCATCACTCAGCTCTATCTAATTCTTTGATATCTCTGCTACACTAACATTTTGTAGAGTTCAGGCAGTATGGGAGGAAGAATAGTGTGCAGGGAGCCACTAATACTAGTTGTTTCTGATACAGCAAGAGAAATTCTAGCTTGAGCTGGGTGGATAGCATACTTCACATGATTTTAGCAACCCAGCGAAGCAATTTCCATTGAATTCTTACAAAATTTACAGAATAGACAATCCATGATAGGAGGCAAGAAAATCATAGTGTCAAATGTTATGATAGCTAAAGTATCTAGGTTACCAACAGAAGGACCCATATGGGCTAATAAAAGATTGAAGTTATAGGATGCTATTTTAGTCTTTAAGGATGAAGGACAGGAGTTGATCATCAAAGGCAAAGGATTTCCACCATCATCCCTTGGAGAACCATGGGGAGAACTAGCCAGAGTCATCTAGAATTACATTGCATGTAAAGGGCGAAAAGATGTGGTAAGGTCACATCAACTTAAACTCTCAGCAGTCCTGAAGCAAAAGTGTTCTGTGAATTTACCTGCATATTTGAATTTTCTACTACATGATACCACTAAAAGGATAAAAAAGTCCCAACACATAGAAACCATCATAAGGCACCACTGTTTGACTAAGCTGATAGTTAGTTACAACCTTGCCCAACAGTAATCAAGATGGGAGGAATTAAAATTTACTATTGAAGGGGGTTTAGCTCTCCCTGTGCCTAACCCTGTTCCAAAAAGGAATAGGACTACCTTACAACAAAAATTCCCCAAAGGTGCAGACATTCCGCCAAGCTAAGGACAAACTTAAGAATAGCCGAAAATCCCAAGGGCAGTAGCAGCTAGCCCTTAGAACTATCCAGTCTAGGAAGTGAGTAGTATTTGCAGATAGAAGGCTAGGATAACCCTAAATCGGACCATGAGGAAGAATCAGGGCATTCTAGAGATGAGGAAATAAATGAATCAGGACTCCTCTCAACATCGAATACAAGTCCCCCAGGAGATTTATTGCATGATATCGAATTGGCCTAGATCCTGACCAATATGGATGACTTCATACAGCCCGAAAGCCCACTTAATTTTAACATTGGAGCAACCCAATCTGTAGATAACTCTGGCCACGATAGAATTATATCAGAAAATGTAAGCTGTGAAGCAGAAACAAGGGAAGAGGACACTCAAGAAGAGGTGGACCAACCTGGTGATATGCCTCCAGAAGAACCCAACCAAGTAGGACTAAATACAGAGAATATAGGCCAAATAGAAGAAATAGAAATAACCCAAAAAGACGCTTAGAAATCTGGGGACACGGTTCTTTTAGAACAAAGCCAAGATGAGCAACTAGGCTCGTTAGGAGCAGAGACAATTAACATAATAGTTTCTCCTCCAAAAAAACATAGAGACAAAATTAAAAAGCTTACGAAGGAACAACAAACGTTGCAGAAAACGGTAAAAAGGCTCAGATGAAAGATAAGAAAATCATCAGCGGGGAAGGATTCAAACAAAACCTCGGAGATAATAAACGTAGCAGTTAAAATTGAATTATATGAAAGAAGAGCTACAGGGACTCAAACTGAGCCCATACTCACTCAACCTATTAAGGAACAACATGCAATTCTTGCAGAAGTAGCTACCCAGATAGAGGTTGTACCCTCTTATGACTTAGCTATTCAAACAGAGGTGGTACCCTCCTATAGTGTAGCTACCCATATGGAGGCATGGACCTCCCATAATAAAGGAACACAGAAAATAGGCATTCCTTCTCATAGTAGGAGTACACAGAGAACAATTCAAGCCAAAGATATCATGACAAGCAATGACCCCAGTATATTGAATCTTCAAGAAGATTTAGCACAGGCTCGGCTTGCTGTAGAACAACTTGAACTAGAAATGGTATCACAACAAAAATACCAAGAATTATAGAGGCAACTTCAAGACATGAATACATTAGAAAGTGACACCTTCGACAAATACTGAAAGGTAGAAGAGAAAATTGAGAAAATGAAGCTCAAATTAGAGAAGGCCATGAATCAAACGGACATTATGTGCTCATTGTACACTGATGTCTTGTAATGCACATCTCCTGCCAATAATTATGCCTTATTTTTGCTAGAAAGATACTTGTAGTTGAAAATCAAAGCTGTCATAGCTAAAAAACTAATAGAATTAAAAACAATTAAGGATTTTATAAACTATTGCAAATAGCATGGGGTAAAAGTTCAAAGATTGCTTTGTGAATTTTAGCTACATAGTTTTATTTTAGAGGAAGAAGTGGAAAAGAACCCCAACCCTTTTGTGGGGGATGTGCAATTCCAAGATTTTATCTCATCCACTGTCAATCAACTGAAATGGTTCAAGGCTCATAATGTGTTCTAGAGGCAAGAGCATGGACTAGACCTTTGGGTCAGAGGTGAACCCAAACATCCTTTGCAAATGCTAGCCAATCACAAGAGTCTTATGAAAAGGGAAGGAGTAATCAAAATTTTTGGGCTTATTTAGAAAGAGATTGTACAAAAGGGACTAGAATACTTCCTATCCATTCAGGAAAGCTCCTTGGCTGTAGCCAAGCTCAGGTGGATAGTATGCACTAGTAATGTATATAATAGAGAGCCATTTAATTATAAAAATTTTAAATTAGCTGCAGAATGTTTTGTCACTTATAGCAATCTCATTTTGAGAGAAGGTCCTTATTGGCTAGGTTGTCGGTTCCACAACCCTATCGTTTGGTATCCTGCTGAAGGTTATCAAGCTATATAATTTCCTGAAGGACAGACATGGCCCATCTTTGAGCTCTTGGCTAAGAATCATGGTTTTAGACTACTTTACGACATTCCTTCTCCAAATTATTGTTTAACTGCTCTGCATACGATTTACTTTCTTTTCATGAGGACATGAAACAAGGTAGGCAGGGGAGTATGTTGAGTCACAGAAAAGGTATGCATTTACTATTAATCTCATCATACTTTTCCTTTATTATTATCTTCTCTATATCTTAATGCGTCAATCTATTAAGGAATTATGGTAAGAAAAGAAGGAATTATCTACAGTTACAACTTAGCTAATTATTACCCTTCTTTATGTAGGAAAACAACAAAAGGGACAAATGTTGTTTCCTAATGAAGGAACAGCAAAAATCAGCAAGCTAAGGAAGGAATGTGGTGGTTGCAGATAAGGCCAAACAAAATCAAAAGGATCAATGTAAGAAAGGAAAGCATGTCTAAAGTTACCATCTATATTTTACCCTTTCCTATTATAAAAGGAGATGTGTGTAAGAAGGAAGGGAGGAATCTTTGTTATTATTGGAATTGTAATTTTAATTACAGACTCTCACTGTCGAGAAGAACATGAATATATTGTAATGCTCATTCAATTTTATGATTAATATATAAGTAAAGTTGTTGTTCCCTTGCATTATCTAAAGTAACTTAGTAGTGTTCGTTGGTAGCTAAGGGCCCGGCCTTTGGTGGATTCAACTACTTTCTTTGTGTCATACATTTCCAATTATCACAAGTGTGATGGTTTGATAGTATTCTTTCTTTCTGTGATTTTATCTCCTTCATTTTTTATTGTTTTCCGATGTTGACAGAATATCCTTGTTTTTATATAATTTACAATATTATCATTTTGGATTGAGTTACTTAGGAAAATATTTCGCTTGATATAAACAACTATAAAGAGTATTAGCTATCATTGTTAGACTCTTAGATTGATGTTATTGTTGTTTAGATTATTTACAGAAGAGTGAGTTTGATTTAGATTAAATCAATTAAAGATACATGAGTTATCATTATTGTACTCTCAACTAATGTTGTTGTTACTTGAATTGATGAAATATTTGATTTCGTTAGAGGATTGAGTTTTCTTTAATTGCAATTAGAATTTACTAGATGCATCTGTTTACTCTTGTATTTAAATATCTATATTATAATTTAGAAAACATTACTCTTTGAATTAAATAGCAGCCACATACTGTGTACACTCTTGAAATAAGAAGACTTGCCCAGATTGATAATTAATGTGAGGATAATTAGGAGTTATAAAAGGCACCTTTTATTACCTAACACTACCTGCATTGTTGTTGCTGCTTCTGTGACCTTCTTCTGCTCTATGGCTTTATGTGTTGCTTCTTTCACTACCCTTAGCTTAGTTGCTCCTTTTTCGTTTCACCTTTTCTCTGCCAACTAGGTGACGTGCATCTTAGCATCGTCCTTTTTCTTCTGTGTTGACCCCTTCTTTAGTTCTATAATATCTAGGGCACACCATTCAGGAGACCATGTCTCTGGAATAGTAAAAATTTCATCGTCAGTGGCTACAAATGGTAGTTTCATCCACTGCTTCATTGGATCCTTTCACGTTCTGATATAGATGTTGTGCATATCAGCTGTGATGTCTGCAAAACTCTGCATACTATTGTGCACCGTAGGTGACAAACGTGGCCTCCTATTGATCCACATCCAGATGCTCACCTCCATGAGCACCCAATTTTTTTTTTTCATGAATCCGTTTTGCGTCCTTGGTGGCCCAGAGCGAAGCGTACTTCGTGGCCTTTAGTAACCCTATCAATGTTGGGGAACTGAGTGTCCTCTGGCAGTTCTCCTGCTAACAGGAATATGGGTAAGAGCAACCACTTGTAGTGGAAGGCCTTACCCTACTCCTGGGCTTCAGGACAGTTTATCAAAAATTCCTCGTAGAGGAATTCAGCGCAGTTGAACTCAAACCACTCCGCACACTCCTTGGACAACATAACCACCAGTGCTAGTACCTCATTGGCATGACATTTTGTCATAATTTCACCAGCCAGGAGTTAATTTGCTACATGCAGCCCCTTATCCTTGATGCTAGAGATGTCGTAGCCCCTTTTCTTTTTCACCAGCTTATACTTTGCCTTCATGGCTTCTACGAGAGCCAAATTGCTACCTTTTCTGGTTATAGTCATGGGGTCCTTTCCCTTACAGGGGAGCTGAGAAATATGGTGAATGAGGTCTGCCATGACGGGAATAGGCTCCTATAGCCACAGATACCCATCATGCACCAAGTAGAGCAGCTACCTGATGATGAAAATGGTGATGGGCACATGGGGGAAATGTTGTATCCAAAACAAGTATAGTAACCTAGCCTTTTCCACACTGCACAACCATTTTCATAGCTCTAACATTATCACGACCCCCTTAATGATCTTCTTCATTAAGTACTGGGTTTCTAGGTGTGTGCCCTCAAATACAATGCCATCCGGGAGGAGTAGGGTCTAGAGTGAGCTTTTTGTTTTGTCTAGGTCCTTCAGCACTTTGGTTTTCCTTTTCCATAGAGGGACATAAGCTGGCAGCTTTGTTTTAGAGCACAATGGTTGGATATAATCCTCCATGTCTTCTTCTTCTTCTGTTGTGGCAATTAGGGCCTACAAGTATTCTTCTTCTTCATCTGTTTCTATTGTGACTGCTCTCCTCTTCTCTTCCATGGATAGTTTTTTTTGTGCCACAAATTCCTTGGGGACATGTGTATTGGACCCATTACCTATTTGTCCTTCTTGGGCCACACTGTCCATGATGATTGGGGATCTTTGTCACCACCCTAGAGCCTTCTAGGACATCCCCCACCATTTGGGTTTGCACAGCTTCACCGACAGTTACCTCTTCAATTCCCAACCCATCCTTAGTGGTTGTCATCATCTCTAGACTGTATTATGTCTCTCATGAACTTAGGGGCTCAATTATCACTCAACTCTCAACACTTTGTGCTCTACTCAAACATTCAATTCTCAAATGACTAAGTGTTGTTTGTTGGCTAGCCCTTTCAGTTTTATAGCACCTTTTGAATTCGAATTCTACTGTTCCCCCCAATTTCAGGCCATTAATGCTTTCTTGGTAGCATATTTTCCCAAATCTTGCCCATAAATTACATCTTCAATTCCAATCACCTGCTCCATTTGGCCTCAAATGGAACATCCCATCATGAATAGTGGCGCCAACAGTCACCTCCTAGCCAACCCGCGCAGCAGCGCAACCCTCCATGTGCAGTCGTGAACCCTATGACGTTCTGATTCTACGTGCATATCTAATATTTTGCAGCTCCCAGGTAGAATATTTTATAGTCCTGCACTCCTTTTCAACTACTTGGAGCACTAAGACTATTCTTCCTATGGCTAGTCAGGTGGTCACACCACCCGTGCAGGGCTTCATCCTGTCCTAGAAACATGGTTTGCAGAGAATATTTACCTTTCTTTGTGGTGATTGGCATCATGCACTCTACTCTTTGCTACCCTGGTCACTCTGTTCTATGATATGCAGACCTAGCCATGGCAACAAACTAACCAGTTCACGATGATAGTCCTCCAACTTGTTAGTACAATCGTACGCACCTTGTCTCGCCATCCTCCTTTTCTCAATCAGAAATTATTCCTTTATTTCATGTTCAAACTTCTTGACCTCTACATCCATTAAAGCACTTTTCTCCCTGAGCCATACTTGGTAAATTTCAAATTTGCGAAGTCTAAAGTTTCCCCATCGAATTTCTTCCTCAAGCCTTCTATGTTCTGTTTCGTGTAGCTGTGTGATTTCTTCATTTCAGTCCACATGGATTGTCATATCTATGGGTGTTTTTACATGCACACTTGGCTTTGCATGCTCCATAGGGATTTCAGCCCCTATTTCATACTTCAACATCGGAACTACTCTCGCGGTTAGGGTTTTGCACATGGTCCTATAGGCCTAATGAACCACTGGCACGCACAAGTCCCAGTCAGTGCGTTTCACATGGTGGACCCTATTCAGCATTTCACACACCTTATGAAAGGCTTCCCCGTGTATGGTTTTGGGTGCACTGGGTTGTATCATACTTCATCATTTGCGCACTTGTCCTGCCTACTTCTGCATGTTATTCCTATTTTCGATCGTGAGAGCGATGTGCGTTCATGCGGGATGTGTACGATATGCCTATATCCATCTAGAAAGGTGGGATCATAGGATATTTCACCCATCATGCCTGGCTTCCATCCTCATTTGAGGCTTCAAAAATCGTAAGCGCATCATCTTTCTACATTTGTACCAATCCCTGAAACTCTACTGGTGCGTACCCCACCACCTTGCGGGCGTAGTGTGTAGTGCCTATTTCACAGTGTCAAAACGCTGGTGTTCCAACACTTCTTTTTCCAATTTGTCCAGGAATTCATCCACCACTGTTAACCTATCATACATAGGCAAATTTCTCACCTCGGTTGTCACAGAGTATAGTAATCTTACCATCATGTTGCAATTGAGCGTGGTTACCTCGTGTAACTAGTTCTGCCATCATTCTATTTCTTTGTCTGAATCCGAAGTGCAGGAGCTTTCGCTCTCCCACGAAATCCTACCATATGTTGTTGGATTCACCCAATCCTACTCTTGAGCGGTTATCTTGTAGATACAATTGAGATCGTCATCACTATCATCATCGCACACCAGTTTTGCATAGTGCACTCTTTCCGCAAGGTCTAGAGGTACCACTTCGCATAGTGACTTTTTCTCAAAAATCATTTTGCGCTTATTTAAATTTATCACTCCGTTCATATGAGTAGCCAAATCTATTCCCAGTAGCATGGGATAGGGATTTCTGTCATCGACAATCTCTATCACTACAAAATCGACAAGCGTGCCCGCACCATCGGTATCTACAGTTATCCCCTACAATCTTCCCATCGATAGGATATTCTGTTGGTTTTCCATTCTCAATTGAATAGGGGACCATTGCAACATGGGCCTACCCATGCGCTCTCATTTGCCTTCCTATTTTCAATGCATGCTTTCCGAATTTGCAGACTATGCTTGGTTCTCCTGACCCAACAAACATACTGATCAGTCCCTGTAGTCCTTTTATTGTTTTGTTGTCGCACAACGGCTTCATACATGTCTCCAGAAAGGTAACGAGCATTGAAGGATCCATCCCTGGTTCTAGTTGATCCTTACTACCTAAAGTGGAGGCCTCCGTGAAGCCCTTCTTAGCTTCCATGAATGTCTCCTTCGCGTGCTCCAAATCAAATTCAGGTTCCTGTTATCACTCAGGTTGTTCCCTGCTTCCTAAAGGGAATACAACTGAGGTAACCACTGACCAATATTTTAGCTACAGGTTCTAGCCTACCTGCAACCAGAGAGGGCTCTCTCTTTATAGTTTAGCTTTGTTGATGAATGTTTTTAGGCTAGTTATGGTGTACTGTTTGTTTGAATTTGGTGGGTTGGTGAATTCAGATAGAACTGAGATACAGATCATAGGACAGTTTGTTCCATTGGGCAATGGAGTTGAGGTATTTGTGCTACTGAAAGTGGATTTATGAAGACAGAGTATTGCTGCAGAGCAAGTTAGGCATATGGGAAACAATTTACCAGATTTTTTAATGAAATTATGGAATTAGTGAGTGAAAGGCAGTTAAGAATCTTTCACTATGCTAAATGAAGAAGCATGAAGGTATTGCTTAAGAGAACTTAAGAATTCTTAAACAATATTCACCATGACAGGATTAGTTCAGACATGAGCAATTAAGAATTCATATCTATGGCTGATCTAGAAGAAAACATATTTAGAAATAGAGATTGAGCATAGGGTGTTTAAAACAAATCCTAGGCTATTCTTTTTCTCTACTTACTAAGATTATGAAAACATAAGAGTTATGGAATACACAGAAAACACATACACAGTTAAGAGAAACTTATTGATTCAGCAAATGACACAGGAATTCTGCAACTAAACAGAGCTTTTCATATCCATCTTCAGACAGCATAAGAACCAGAAATCTCTATCAGCAATTTGTATTATCAAAAATTGTCTCCAGAATACAATAGAGCTCTTCAGAAAGAATTACACTACAACTGACCCTCAATGCATTATCTGAGGAGATATATATACAAGATAGGGTACAAAATATCTCAGTAGAGAGTTATTGTGCAATAAATTGCACCACCAACTCTCTTACAAAAAGTAAATGAAAACATAAATATAGCATTTAATGCTGAGATAGCTGATATTTGTTTGTCAGACAGTTTTGACTTTATGGCTCTAGAAAGTAGGCTGTAGCTGTGCCTTTAACTCTGCGTTAATTGAGCGTGTTGTCTGGGTGCATTGCTGAGTCACTTGTACGGCTGCTTACTGTACTTGTATGCTAATCTGCCTGCTGACCTGTCTGCTGACCTGAAGACTTTGATTTTTGTTGTAGCTCTGATACCACTTGTTGTAGATCTAACCCAAGATATTATAGATTTGATAAGAAAACATAAGATTATGCAAATAAACCCAAGAAATAAGATAGAAATGATTCTTTATTGTCAAACCCTTGAGGTAGGGCAACACCATACATTCACTCCTTAAGAAAGGAGAATACTCCACAAGCCATATGCTTGTCCATACAAGACTATTTCTCTTCATGTCTCTCCATGTGGAGTCTCTAGCCTCTATATAGGCCTCATACATACAATACCATGCATCATTACCATGGTTTACTCATACCATCAACTAATACCATGGGCCCATTACATTATTATTAAATACTTGTGGTCCCTTACATGACATGGGTTAACCACCTTATTTATTACTATGGCCCATCCCATTATTACATTATTACCTTGGGTACCTCCCTCGGTACC
>APFE031349447.1:0-19250 GCA_000404065.3 Pinus taeda
TGTAGAAGTAGAACAAGTATTATGCTTTAGGACATTGCATATATCGGTTTGTTCTACAGGTGAAATTTCTACAACTTGAACTGTTGTGCCCGCCACCTGTTCTTGACCTTTCTTCCTGCCAAAACACAAAATTCAAAACAAAGGCTCCAACAACTTTCAAAAGAAGAGAATTCAATCTAAATGTAGATTTAAATGCGAGCCTACTTAACAATGTATAAAAACAAAGAAAACAACTCCAACTCGATATCTAAGAGATAGCTCTAAATACCAAGTGCAAGGATATAATTCGACGGGGATTTAACATGTTTCTTCTTTGATTATGAATACCAAGTTGTTGAATAAGATTTAATAACTGATATTGTAATTGCAATACATGCTCCATTTTATAGAATCTAAACAATGAAATATAAGCCATTAAAATGTAGAAATAGTTCATACAATTCAATGATAATTAAATCTAGTTTTAAATGGAGTTTTTTTTAGTAAATAGTTATGCAGAAATTTGTTTTAATGAAAGAACTAGTTGACAATAAATAAATAAATAACAGATCTATATGATCATTAGATCAGATAGCTGACCCAACAAACAACCATTCTCTATTTAACATAAGTGTAAACCAAGGAATAATTAACATAGATCTGCCATTAAAATATTAAACTATATTTTCAATTAATAGTATTTGAAATACAATGATGAAACTAGATGTTGTGCTCTACCTTTACAATTGACTTATTCTATAATCTTCAAAAAACTTTGAGCTCCACTAGAAAATAAAGTTATAATAGTGCAAGATCTTCTTCTTCAACGAAGTTTGAATTTTGAGAGGGAAACCCCCAAAGCTCAGGTCTGATTTATTCCTTGCAATATAGAACAAAATTCTCCTTACAAAATTTCTGAGCCTCTAAATTGCAAAAACATGAACTTGTTCTCCTCCTCCTCCAATTTATTTATATTTACAAAAGAAATCTCCAAATAGGAGAGTTGTTGAAAGTGTTTAGATCTATCAATTTTGGAGCTGCAAATCCTCCCTTTTGCTTCTTTGTTGCTCTCATTCTATTGGTCCAAATTGCTTTGCCTCATTATATTCAACAATTCCCTGCAAAACCAATTAAAATTGCATATCAAAATTTAAAATATAAAATTATGAACACATTCATAAACTAAAATTTAATTAAATAAATTCAATAAAAATATTATTTCTTCTCATTGCTTTCTATAACAATTTCTTTAGCCCAAGAAGGTGGCCTTCAAACCAATTTGCAAAATAAAAAGTTTTAGCCAATCAAATTCTGAAAACAAGGCTCAGAAAATGAATTTCTTGTTATAAATTCATAACTCCAAATTTTGATAAATTTTAGGCATAGTAAATGACCAAATCTAGTCATGTAGCCACTCCCAAAATATTCCCCATGAATTTAGCTTTCTAACGAGCCATCATGGGCCTCATTTGGCCTCATTTGGTTGAGTAAATCTCAAATTAGAGCCTTCCAAATTCTTGGTGCTAAAATTGGTTGCATGTTAGAAAATACATAGCGCAGGGAATTTAATTAAAAAATTCTAGCAAATTTTATAAATTTTTATTTAAATAAAAATAAAATATTTTTATTTAAATAAAATTAAGTTTGAAAATAAACCCAAAACAATAAAGAAAAATCAATATATAAAATTAATAAAATAATATAAGAATAACAGAAATAAGAAAAAATGCTAAACTTAAAACTATTAAATCATTATGAAATAAGAAAAAAATTTAATAAATCCAATTCTAAACAAAGATTCCACGGAGTTAACTGCAATGATGAAAGGGAATTAAAGAATGGAGTGTTTTTAATGCAATTTTTGGAAGCTTTCCTGTGGATTTCCATGATTTCTTTTTCCGGGTTAATTCTCTAAAATCTCAGTCTAAATTCATAATATCACAAGATTGTGGGTAATTCCTCACAATAAAGTTCCTAGGTTTTCATGGCACTGAATCCATATAATTTATAATATATATATATTAATAATATAATATATATTAAAAAAACTAGTTTAAAAAACACAAATCAAGATTCCAACTCAATTTTTTCCATCGAATTCCAGCACCAGAAACTCCAAAATGTCGCACTATAGACAACTCCTAAATGAATTGGGGGGAGGGAAACCCACGGGGAAAATATGTCCTTTCCCACTTTTTATTACATGAAATAATTCCCTCCCACTTACATATATAAGACAGAAACATTTCCAACCCCTCCCACTTATGTCATCTTGAGGATGGGATCATGAGAGGCATGAAACACTTCAAAAGTTAAACCTCTGAGGTGCCTTGACTCGGGTGACATCATATATTATAAAACTTATTTAATTATTAATATATAAATATAATAATTAAATGGTTACCAATTAAACGATTTTTTATTATACAGTTTTAATATATTCTTATTACTAAGTTTTGTTGCGAGTTCTGTAGAATAATTAAATAAGCTAATTAATTTAAAAGAAATAATAAAATAATAATAACAATTATATTAAAGAATTTAATTAACTTAATATTAGATAATCAAATAATGTATATTCACATATATTATTAATTAATAAAATAAGATAAAATACATTTCTTACATATTTTAAGTCAAGGTAGTGAAATTCAACCAGACTTCGACTGAGCGTAATTTCCAAACCGTAAATCCCAATTCAATGAATCTTTTGTCATTGGGAAGCCAACAAGAAACCACACATAATAGAGTCATCAAAATGAAAATCCAAACAATGTGAAAAACCCACAAAATAAACTAGTTAAAGCAATATAGGAGTGATTTGACCAAAATTTACTTGCAGGGTCCCCATAATAAGTTTGAAAAATTATGGCGATGTTGTGGCCAAAAAAATTGGTGCCACACAAGGATGAAGCAGTTATCTTTGGTTTACATAATATGGTTAAATTTACCAAAGATCCAAATAAAATCTTTAAAAAATTTATCACACATCACGTCATTTCAAAGGGTCTCACATGAGATGAATCAAGGTAGATAATCTCATAAAATGAAAGTACTTGAATGCCCAATCTAAAAAATGAATCCAAATATAAGAAATAATTAATATTTGTAAACTGTTTCTCTAAAATTTGGTAGTAAAGATAGCTAGGAGGCTTTTAAGATTAGCATGCACCTATTAGAAATGGAGTTACCTCTTTTTCTCAACATCACTTTGTTGCGAGTAGGCTTGTTCAGTACCTCGACGAAGTTGTCTTCATACCATGTATGCATTGACCTACCTCCATCAAGCCTATTCAGTACCCAACGGGTTTGCATACATTTCACACACATGTGTGTTTTCAACCCTCTTATATCACCCTTTTTATTGGTATGTTTAGAGAATTTCCTTTAGCAATTGGGTGAAGAGAGCAGAGTGGTATAAGAGGCTTTCTATTTAAAGAAAAAAATGTGACACTAGTTAAAATTGACCCCACAAGAATTTTCTCTCTATGAATGTAGAGGTTTATTTTTATTTTTATGTGGAGGGGTATGAGAGCAATTCAGATCAAAGACTATAAACAATTCATTCCTTTATAAGAGAAAACTTAAACCACTTGAATTATATCTCAATATTCCCCATAGGTAATGGTGGATGTATGAGAAAGTGAAAACTTATCAAAATGATATTTAGATAAATGAAATTCTATTGAAATTGTAAAGTAAATATTTCCCCATGTTAAGCAATTGATATTGGGTGAGACAAATTCCCCCATATTGATTTTGGAAATATCACAAAATCCAAACAAGAAGAAAAAATGAAATCAACACACTTCAAAAATTCCAAATGAAGAAAGAAAATGAAAACCCAAAAGAAAAGGTAATTAAAAGCCACGACTTAAAGAAAAATAAAACAAGACCAATTTTGAAAACGTCTCAACAAAAGAACAAATATGTAGAAATGAAGCATGTTTTTATTAAGTTGATATCTTGTTAAGATGTCTTGTAAAGTTGTAACTAATTAGGCTTGTAATTGAAAAAAGGGATTGGAAACTAGAGCGCAGTTATGGATAAGAGATGAAGTTGCATCAGATGTCTCTCATTTAGTAAATTTCTTGTTTCAAAACAAGTCTTTGAAAAATAAAGAACAAGAAACTAAAGGAAAACAAAGTAGAATAAAGAGACTCATTTTTGTCATTTTCTTGTCATTTAAGCATCACCACAACTAATTCTCTGAGTCAAAAGTGATGCAAAGTAATTTGAATTAGTTTTAAAAAAATCTTGTTGGGAGCATTAATCCTTCAATGTAACTAGTAAGGAACTATAAAAACATAGCTAAGATCAAAATTTGCTAAAACAAAACTGAAACTAAAATTAAAATGGAAAATAATAGAAAATAAAAATAAGCATAAGGAAAATAGGAAAAGATGAATAGAAGTGTATGAGTCTTACCTTGAAGAATATTGTTATGATTTATCGAAAGATATTGATTTTCGCAAAAAAAATAGTGTCGTCCTCTTTTGATTGAGATGAAAATTACGAAGAAGTTAAATTTTAACGAAGTTTTTCTTATGCCTGAGATCATCAACTTATTGAATCTAAACTAGAATGAGCATTAAACCAGAAAATAATAGTTCATGTTCAAGGAATCAAGCATAAAAATCATCAGAGATAAAAATGGAAAGAATGAAAATATGCTAGATGTAATTCACTTTGTATTGTAGTTGCACTTATTCTCCTTGCTTCTTTCGATTTTATATTAGACCCGAAGTTTTGATAAAATCCCATGGAATCAATCCAAATTCCCAACCCATCTAGCAAGTTAAATAAATATGGAGAGAACTTAGACCTTTTCATGGTGTACATTAGAGTGGAGTAGTATAAATATAATCATAGCACAAGAGAATCCCCCCAGGAAATATAAATTAACCACACTCCAATTTACCTTTGCATATTCTTGGCATGCCTACTGATTTTCCACATTAATATAACAACTAATTGTGGGTGTCAAGTGGTGATATGCAATTTGAAGAAAAGGCGTGAGTGGAGCCTACAAGTAACATGTGATGTTGAATAGTCCCAATGTTGAGTTTTCCCAATGGTCTACCGTATAAATGAGTCATTTGCAACATATTAGAAGATGGGTCTAGATGATGTGGAAAGAAGATGATGGTGTAAAAAGCACGGAGGGTGAGTCAGAAAGGGGCATTTTAGAAAGGGGCTCTACCGTATTATACCATCGTGAATGATTGTGTCACCCCAAAAGGTGATCCGTAGGAGGATGGAAAGGAGCCGTTTATGAAAGAAATGATAAATAACCTCTAGGCTACGTTGTAGAGTAGGGAAATAATAATAGGTGAGTTGAGTAACTTCTAATGGACACAAGGAGAATGAAATGAAGAAAATGGTCCCATTTTTCCATGTCATCCTGAAAGGATGAAAATTCCAAAAGGAATAGAAGAGGCTAGGAAAGATACAGGGAAAAAACAAGCGTGGAAGATTGGGCGCACTGCTAATCTAAATTCTAGAGAGCAGAGTTATGAGGAGAATCCATTGGAGATGGGCCCATGCCTTTGCTTAATTTATCCAGAAACTATAAGAACAAAATATCAAGCATAAATATAAAGGATAGCCAAGATGAAAAAGCTTCAAGATGACATGGAAAAAGGGAAACAAATTCCATATAAAAAATATAGATGTAAGAAAAGAGGGAACAATATAATATGACATACAAATTGAATGGTTGTGTGGGAACTGAGTCATCCCAAGGAAAATAAAAAGAGCACAATAAAAGTTATTTCTTCACAATTGCTTGTGATTTTTGTTTACCTTCAGGAACCATTCTTTGATTAAGCATGAAAAACTTTAGAAAACAAAGGTGTGTGACATGAAAAGACAAGCATGAGGCATGCATTTTGTTACAGATGTATCAATAAAAGAAGCAAAATATGATCATGACTTATCTTGTAAATTAATAAATCCAAGAAAATATAAATCAAAGCACCCTTTTAGAGCACATATTTTAAAAAATGTAAAATTATGATGGATGGATGAATAATTCCTTGAACATGATCATGAGAAAAATCTATTAGAATAATGTTGAATAATTTTTCTCCATAAAAATGAAAAGGCTTTCTTCTCATTTATTCTTCTACCTACATTTTTTTCAAACAAAAGAAAAAAGCAATCTAACTAAACTATTACTACTCCTAGCCTAATCTAACAAGGCAAATCAAAACTAAGTAAAATCATACTTCCAATCGAGCCATTCTATTAGCTTTATTTATGCACAAATGAAAACATAAAGATTTAGTAACATAAATACAATTATTTCTAAAAATTTAAAAGAAATTTTAACCCTAATATGTACATTTATTTCTAATAAATCTATCAGAATAAAATTATTTACAAGATTTCTCTCTTGAAAAGTGTTTTCCAACTATGTTACTAGGGGATCATAAAAATTAGGATGGGTATCTACTAATGATTGAAAGAGATTTAAAAGAGGGAAAGATAATATATCATCCTCAACAAATGTATCTTTAAATGCAACAGAGGCCTATGAAAAAAGTGTTAGTACTTTGTACAAAAGAAAGAACATTAGAAGAAATATTCTTGAAAATTGAACTTTCCATACAACTTTCAGATGGATCAAAGAAATGTAGATAGAAATACAATGAATATTTCAGAAATTTTTTATATAGATTAGAGTATTGGTCAAATTGTAATAATGCACTCTCAAGTGCTAGAGCTCATGAAAAAATCGTTTGGAAAGAAGAAATGAATTGATATGACATGAACATCAAAGAAGATTGACAAATTAAAAGTTTGTGATACTCATGGTTAAGGCCTTAAAATTGATTTGTATGTTGGCCCATTAATTCATTTCATGAGTGTCGAGTGCCTCAATGCTCAAAATGCCAACATATATATATAAGCTATCAAAAGGATGAAATATAAAAGTTGAATAAAAATTAGAAATGAACCATGAAAAAAATTCAATTACATGGTTATTTATTCTAATATTACAAATAATGTTGCAAGATAGTTAGGATTTATTTGAAGATATTTCCTTCTCACAAGTGTCAACTAAGGAAATGCAATTAAAATTATCACTGACATCTACTTGCGGAAGTGAATGAGGATCGAGACCATGAACATGAATGAGAACTTGATCATCATAATAATCATAAATTGGGATGGATTCTTGAACATTAAAGTCACCAAAATGATTAGAAGTTTAAAAATGAGCATTTATTGAAACATTTATTGAAATAGTGTTTTTCTCATCTTCAAATATGAATTGAATTGAAGAATTAAAAATATGAGAATCTGACATAACCATCACAGATGGGTAAGGTGTCTCATTATTCTTAATTCTCAAGTCAACATCATAAATAAATTCACTTTTATCATTAGCATTTTCTCCCTTTCCACATAATAAATTAGACTCATAAAAATGATGAAATTCAACATTGTGAGAATTCTCAAGATAATGAATAGTGAGCTCTATTGATAAAGGATTAACCTGATTAAATTTGAGAAACAAATTTTCACTAATAAAATCTATCAAAAATCCTTTGTTTATATAAAATCATTTGTGTCATGGAATTGAAGAATGATTGGAAAAATAATTGTTGGCATCAAACAAATTGGGATAAATAGAGAAATGATTGTTCAAAGATATGCACCTAAAAAATTATCTGCTTGGAGATTCTTGCTCATTTTCCATAATGAAAATTTTAGATTTTGTTAGGCGTGAGACCAAATCAAGTCAAAGTTGTTAGTGCCCATGGTATTCACAACCCATGGTATTTCCCATGGTATTGGGCCCATGTTATTGTAATAAAATATTTTTATATATAGGGGTGTGAGTAAAAGGGAATCATGGGTGAGAAAGAATGAAGTGAGTTAAATGTAAGAAAATTTTCATTATGATAATAGAAATATACTTAACCATTTCGTGGTTTTCCCCCAAATGGGGTTTTCCATGTAAATTTGGTGTTATGTGTTTGAATAAATTTTCTGGGTTAATTCTTGTTTTAGTGAGTGAAAAAAAAAAGATCGGTTAAATGTTTTTTCTATCGTCTTTTATTAAAAACTAGTATCAGAGTGAGGTTGGTCCTTTTAATTTTTGGTGTATTCGAGGTTATTACGAGCATGGAGATAGTGACATTAAGTGATATGGAGAAATTAAACCACGCTAATTTTTCCATATGGAAGTTGCAGTTGGAGGAAATATTGATTTTAAAGGATTTTTATTTGTCAATTGAGGGAGTAGCAAAGAATCCCTCATCGATGATGGGCGAAGAATGGTATAAACTGGATAGAAAATAAATCACCATAATTTGTCAATATTTGGCAAAGAATGTATATTTTAATATCATTGGAGAGAATACGATAAAAGGGGATGATCTATATGATAAGAACACGACATAAAACAAAGTCTTCTAATGAATAAGTTGTACAATCCCAAGATGAAGGAAGTTTCTTCAATGGTGGAAAATTTGAATGAGTTTAATTTAATCAAAAGTCAACTTGCCTCTATCAAGATTATTTTGGATAATGAAATTAGAGCCATCTTATTATTTTTCTCTATGCTAGAAAGATGGGAGAATTTGATAGTAGCTATCAACACTTCAACACCTGCAGGTACCTTGAAGTTTGATGACATTAGTAGAAATTTAATAAACAAGGAGTTGTGTCACAAATAAATTTTAGAAAACCAGGGAGGATAAGCTCTAGTATTAGCTTATCATGGAAGGAAAATTGAACATGGTAGATAGGGGCATTCAAAATCGAGATGTAGATTGAAATAAAAAACACGAAGACTTACATGTTTTCATTATGGAAGAGTGGAACAAAAGAAAAACTATTGTTGTTTTCGAAGGGAGGAACAAAAGGAACAGAAGGAATAAACATTAATCAACACAAATAAAAATCAAGCAGTGGAAATGAAGGTGAGACCACTATTGTAACTTCTAAAGTGATGGTTTATTTACTATTTCAGTAAAAGAATCCCATTTATATATTTCTAGTAGTACCATTGATTGGGTACTTGACTATGTAGAATCTCACCATGTGACCCCATGTAAAAGCAATTTTGTTACGTATGAAGAAGTTGATCATGGTAGAGTACATTTTTGTAATAATGACAAAGGATGGACATGGTATCTTGCTAAAATAGGTTAGGCATGTCCGAGAGATGTGTATGAGTTTCATATCTATGAGATGATTGGCTGATGAAGGCTACTCCACAATCTTTGGGAAAGGTAGCTGGAAAATTACCAAAAGGTAATTGGTTTTGGCTAAAGGATCTAAGACAGGAACCTTGTATACAATGAGTGAAACAACAAAGATATTAGATACAATTTTTGTTGCAAAAGAAGAAAACTTAGTGGATTTATGGCATAATAAATTGGGCCACTTGAGTAAAAAGCGCCTAAAAGTTCTTGTTGGTGAAAATCTACTTCCAAATTTGAAATCTTATAAAATTAATCTTTGTGAGCATTGTATTTGTTGTAAGAAAAGAAGGGTTTATTTTATGAGAGGTGGTCACAACAGGAAAATAATTTTGTTAGAATTAATACACGGATGTGTTTGGGCCGCTAAATGTAAGTCTTTAAGAGGAGCCTCATATTTTATTACATTCATAGATGATGCATCTAGGAAGGTTTGGGCCTACCCTATGAAAACTAAAGGTGAGGTGTTTGAGATATTTCAAAATTTTCTTGTTGCTTTAATAATTTTCTCAAGTGTTTGAGGATAGATAATGGTGGGGAGTATTTCTCTAATGCATTCTAGAAGTATTGTAATAAGTTTTCCATTAAACATGAGAAGACAATGCATAGAAAAATGGTACTACAGAAAGGATGAATCACACTATTATGGAGAAGGTGAGGAGTATGTTGTCAAATTCTGGATTGGAAAATTATTTTTGGGCAGAAGCAATAAAGACAACTTGTTACCTCATAAATCCCTCACCTTTTACACTCCTAGACAGTGGTATTCCTAAATAAGTTTTTATCAGTATAAAGGTAAATTATTCTCACCTAATTTTTTTTGGATATGAAGCATTTATGCATATTCCCAAAGAGCATAGAAGCAAATTAGAATATAAATCAAGGAAATATGTTTTCTGGGATATGTGGATGGTGCTTTTGGTTACCTTCTATGGGATCTGGTAATCACAAAATCATTATAAGCAGGGATGTAATATTTAATGAATTTGATATGTATAAAAGGCCTACAAGTGAAATAGAGGTTAAGAAAATTGTTGATAGGTTTATATAAAAACAAGAAAATATCCCACCATTGGAAGAATTTAAGCACCAAACTTAAGAACGGGATGGAAAATAAGAAGAATAAAACTTGTTGCAGTCATTACAAGAGATTCAAGTGGAAAACACACCACCACAGTTGGTTCACAGGTCTACTAGGCCTCAAAATCCTTCAAAAAGGTATATACCCTCAAATTTTATTTTTCTAACTAATGAAGTTGAACCTAATTCAATTTTCAGGAAGCTTGTGAAGTGAAAACTAGCACCAAGTAGAACAAAGCAATGGAGGAAGAAAATGACTCTTTATTGAAAGTAAAACTTGGGAATTAGTGAAGATTCCAAAAGGAAGAAATTACCTACGCAAAATATGGGTATACATGATTACACATGAGGGTGAGGATAAGAAGGAAAGATACAAATCAAGGTTGGTGGTGAAGGGATTTTCACAAAAAGAAGGTACTGAATTTACAAAAAAAATCACCTGTTGTTAAAATGTCATAAATAAGTGTTAGCCTTGGTCTTATTGTTATTTTAGACTTGGAATGTGAAAAATTAGAAGTGAAGACAACTTCTCTTCATGTAGAATTGAAGGAGGAAATTTATATGGAACAACCGGAAGGATTCAAGGTAAAAGGTAAAGAGAATCTTGTCTACATGTTGAAGAAGAGCCTTTATGGGCTGAAACAAGAACCTCGCCAATGGTATAAAAAAATTGGTTCATTTCTGTTGTATCATGATTTTAAAAGACTAGAGGTTGATCATTTTGTCTACACTAAGAGGTTTGAACAAGAAAGGTATATTATACTACTATTATATGTGGTTGATATGCTAATTATTGGACATAATAAGAATATGATTAATAGATTGAAGAATGATTTGGGAAGTCAATTTGAAATGAAATATTTAGGTCCAACGTAAAAAATATTGGGCATGAGGATTATTTGTGACAAAAGGAATATAAAGTTGTGGTTTTCACAAGAAAAATATATTGAAAAGGTGTTAGACAGGTTCAATATGAAGGATGCCAAACCAGTCAGTACACCCATAGCATCACACTTCAAACTTAGTGTTGATTTGTGCCCTTATGGTGACAAGGAGGAAATGAGTAAAATCCCTTATGCTTGAGTTGTTGGTATCTTGATGTATGCTATGGTGTGTACTCATCTAGATATTGCACATTTAGTAGGAGTAGTGAGAAAGTTCCTTGCAAATCCAAATAAACAACATTGGAAAGTAGTAAAGTGGATTTTGAGGTATCTCAAGGCTACTAGTGATTGTTGTTTATGTTTTGGTAATAACAATGTTATTCTTGAAGGTTAGACAAATGAACACATGGTTGTAGATATGGATACTAGAAATTCCACCACTGGTTATTTATGTACTTTTGTAGGTGCATTTGTATCTTGGAAATCCAGATTACAGAAATTAGCAGCCCTCTCCACAATAGACGCAGAATACATCACTACCACAGAAGCTTGCAAAGAGATGTTTTGGATGCAATGCTTTTTAGGAGAGTTTGGAATAAGGCAAGATAAATATTTGTTGCATTGTGATAGTCAGAGTGTTATTCATTTAGAAAAAAACCCAACATATCATTCTAAGACAAAGCACATTGATGTTCGATATCATTGCATTCGTGAGGTGTTAAATGATGGGTTGATACAATTGGAGAAAATACACACTACAAAAAATATTTTTGATATGTTAACAAAGACTTTTCAGAGGGATAAACAAAACCTTTGTAGAACCTTGGCTAGAGCAATGGAAACTTGATAGAAATGCATCTTGGGAAAGGGTTAGTACCAAGAAGATAAAACAATTGCAAAAACATTCACTCAAGCTTCTATTTGGTTTCAAGTGGGAGATTGTTAGGTGTCATACCAAATCAAGTCAAATTTGTTAGTGCCCATGGTAAATCACAACCCATGGTATTGGGCCCATGTTATTGTAATGAAATATATTTATATATAGGGGTGTGATTAAAAATTAATCATCAAAGGGAAAGAATGAAGCAAGTGAAATGTAAGAATATTTTCGTTGTGATAATAAAAATATACTAAATCCTTTCCCATAGTTTTTCCCCAAATGGGGTTTTCCACATAAATTTTGTGTTCTGTGTTTGAGTATATTTTTTGGTTCAATTCTTGTTTTAGTGAGTTTTTTTTTTTTTAATGTCGTATTTTATTCACAAAAATTTTGATCATTTATTAGGATGAATAGACTTTCTTGGAGATTGATGTATAACTGCCCTACACTTTGTGGCTGATTGTTAATTTCAACGACAGAAAAATCTGAATTATTTGTTGGAGTCTACACATTGATGGAATTTTCAATTCACATTTTTGTTTGTTGATTTATTCACTGCTTGTTGCCTATTGATGTAGTTTTAACCCTATACAATAATTACCTGCTAACAAATTCTTAAAATATAAAATATACAACAGAAATAACATAAAATAAATACACAGATATTTTCTCTTAGATCCAAAAACTAGGACTACCAGATTGATTTTTCATTATATTCCTTTAAATGTTACAATACATATCTATACACGTCAAAGCATTCATAAACCCTAATCCATTAACCCTGGATTAGAATATAACCATAGTTCCCTTACTTGGATCTACAAAATACCATGGGAAGAAAACCCATGCACAAAACCATGGGTAGGTTCACCCAACATCTTTGAGTCCCCCCCGCATCCTTGGTTCTGCATATATATAGAAAGACAAAGATATTTTCCTAGGTTGCTTCTCGGACCCCATGCAAGCAGGCTACTTCCCCCTTGTAAATCCTTCAACAGGGGGGGCTACCACCCCCCCATGACCCCCCTATTGCGCCCAACGCAATGAATAGGGGGGAAATAACCCCCTGTAAATCCCCCAACAAGGGGACTATTGCGCCCCCCTGTGACCTCCCCGAACATGTGACTAGTTATGGAAATAATATAAGACACACCCAACATTCTCCCACTTGTTTTTTTTTTTTCCACACAAGGGGTCACAAGAGAGTTTAGTCATTGGTCCAACCCTACAATGCCTATTTTTTCTTTACACCAAGAAAACTTCTCAGTTCTCACAGACTTCGTCAATGCATTTGTAACATTCTTCAAAGTGTCCACCTTTACCAGCAACACCTTTTTGTCCTCAATCATATCCCTCACAAAATGATACTGAACATCAATGTGCTTTCTCTTTGAATGATAAGTAGGGTTCTTTGCGAAAAAAAATTGCACTTTGGTTGTCACAATATATCCTTATAGCTTATTGTATTAACCCCATACTTGAATGCAATATCTACAACCAAACTTCTTCCTTGCTTACATGAGTGGCTACCACGTATTATGCTTCTATAGTTGAAAGTGCCACTAGAGGATGTTTCTTGGTCACTCAACATGGTAACAGGAGAAAAAATATTCCCAAAATCAATTCTCATCCACATGGGAATAACCTTTTTCAACCAACCAAGATTTGCATTTCTCCATCTTGCTGTTAGGTTCCTATACAAATAGGTGTCATTTTTCATGATTAAACTGTGGAAATGCCAAATATGATCATCCTTTCCATGCTGCAAAGGTTCCATATTTTCAAAAAATCAAAAATTTAATAAAAAGACAAAGAAGAATGAACCCAAAAGAAGGACCAGGAAAGTGGCTTGTCAAAGTGCCACTACTGTACTACATGTTGCTAAGCAAGTTCAGAATGTGCAATCACTGACTTTCTCACAATTGATGAATAGCCAGACAGTTCAATCCTGGCTAGATCATGTTTAAATTTCTTGTTTTAGAATAGAGAATAAGCTCTGTTCAAACAATTCAAGCTTGGAAAATCACTAGATAAGTAGAGAAGCAAAGGGCCCAACTGCTTAATTTGGGCCCTTAGAAGAAATAAGGATAGACTTAGATAGGAGGGCAGTCAAAAGAAAATAAGAGAGAAAGGGTTTGCTAGTTCAAATGCACCCAAACAAGATGAAGAAAAAATGTTAGGTGTAGCAGAATGGGTAGGTAATCCTGGTGTTGCAGAAGCAGGTTGATGATCAGTCTTAATGGGATCTATCTCATGGGTATCCCAAGCATCATGGCAAAGTGGCTACAGTTCAGTGGAGCATGACTGATTTCCCCTCTCATTTCCCTAAGAACACTTACTAACATCCCCTCAAGGACATTGAGATCTGATTAGTGGTCCTAACTCATTTCATTTTATGAGGAATACTAAGTGAAACTTTGTGTTTACTTAGTCAACACAAGCCACATTGTTTGTGTAAAATAATCACTTCATTTCCCTTTCATTTCTCTATAAACCTAAGTTTTTTACCTTATAAACTTAGCGTTTTCTACTTTCACAAAACCATATTAACCCCCTAACCATATTGTATAGCTCCCGTATAATACTTCTCCGCCCCTATAATACACAAAAACTATATAAAGAAACCCAAAAACATTATAAATATCCTGCCCCAGCCTAATATGGCTATATTTTAATTTTCTTAGGGGTCATTGGTCCACCTAGGGCCAATAACAACCCACCACGTGTTCCACCGGGATTTGTTTGACCTTTGGTTAAACAAATAACCATAGTCTTCCACACAACAGTAATGGGATTTAATTAACATTTGGTTAATTCAATAACCATACCCGCATACCCCGATAACCAAAGTTTTATAACCCCGCAATACTTATAAAACATTAAATACTTGGTGGGCTCCCGCGCCATAACTGTCCCCCACCTCCACGTTTCGTCGACCGTCGGATCCGGCCCTCCCCATCCAACAGCTCTCGTTGATATCGGAGCCACTCCAACGTACGAAGATTAGCGCCCGATAGAAAGCGATTTTCCTGCCATACCCCGGGACGCATGTCGTCAGCCCATTGCATTGGGCTCGTTCTGCCAGAAATCACCCCCGTACATAAAGCGATGCGAAAGAAACCACAAACTGCTTCTGCCTCCCGCTGGCCATGTCATCTGCCCATGTCAGCACCTGCGTCACTGTTTTGTCTGCCATGTCTGCCATGTCATCCGATCGTGTCAGCACCCACGTCAGCCGCCATGTCACCCGTACTCCACTACAGGACCAAACTACGTCATGATGACATCATCCCAAAAAGTGCCAAAAGCTCGGAAAAACCCAAATTTTGTTTAAAAGTCGTGAAAATGATGGTTTTGTTTATGTCTATTTTTTTGTATTGCGGAGACTGTGCATGCATGTTACGTCTGATTCACCATCGACGCTCCAGTCTGCCACCCAGACGAGTTCAAGTTGCAAACCCGACCCCCTCAGCTCAGTCTGCAACCACACTTCGCACCAGTTGCCTGTAAAATAGGTATTTACCCAATATTCGCCCGCAAACCCTGTTTTTCTCAATTTCTCTGTAAAAAACACATAAAGAACCAAATTTGAATCAAATGCCCTGATGCCTGCAAAACCTATGCATGTTAAGTCACTGTTTAACCATATTTTCAAAGAAAACCTGCTAATTCGGTTCTCCTCTACAAATTGCCGATTTAAACTGCAATTCAAGCTCATTTCTGCTGGCAAAATCTCCAAAAAATGCCAAAATATTGAGTCAAAATTGGTCAAACTCACTTGCAAAAGAGCACCATTTCCTCCGTTTTCTCCAACCACCAATTAAACTCTGCAAACTTTGTCTCTCCTTTGAATTTTACCTAGTGAGGCCATTTGCAGATAAAACTCAGTTTGATAAAATTTCTGTGAAATTCTTGTGAAAGACCCAATGCCAGTACTCTATTCCTGTTATAACACAGTCCCAAAATCCAATTACAAACACTGATAGTGAACCATGGAAGCTCCAGTGGCCTTGAATATTGCCCCCTTGAATGCACCACATAAGGAATTGGAATGGATACCCCTTGCTGAAAGGGACTTCCAAATTAAGGATATGATGGGTTTCAAATCTCACCTGCAAGCCTTTTGTGAAATTAGAAATAACCACAGAAGCAGCTCTGATGTCCTGGGAATTTGGGAATCCAACAGGCCTATCTATTACCTCCCTTCAGTGAATGTGCTCCCTGATTTCATCCATTTATGCTCTGCAAATTATGAACCCACACAAAGAGCAATTATGGCTCCATCTGGGACTGTGATATTCTATATTACTCCTCAGTCCATAAATGAGATGTTGAACTTTGAGCCAACTCAGCCTCTGGCTCCTCTCACCATGAAACTTTTGCTTGACCAAGGTGCCAAGCTGCCTAGCTTAGAGATAACAAGAATTGCTCAGTTGTTTATGCAACCAAAGTGCCAGCCTGATCAGCCTCCTCCTTATCTCCAAGTCTGGTTCAATGAGGTAGGGAAACTCATTATAGACATGATATCCTGCATTTTAGGATTCAAAATGAGTGAGTATGTTGATGAAACTGTTTTAGTATTGATGTCCATGTTCACTCTAGGACAGCCCCCTGCTGTCAAGTATGATTATGCCACCTTCATAGCAAATAAAATCCATGAGCAATTCATGAATTTGGAGAGAGAAAGAGTGTTCAAATACACATCCTATATATATCATCTACTGTTGTACTATCAACCTGATAGTTTCCAAGTTCCTCTTTAAAAACTAGACCCCAAAGGAGAGAGGAGGTCTGTGATTTTCTGGACCTCAGTTTTCCATGAAGTCCACCATTCCCCTTATACATATTGTGAGTTCATCGACCTGTTCATATACCCATCCACTTCCCTGTTGATGATAACTCCTCCTGACAGGCTCTCTGCTGAAATGCAGAAAATTTTACATCTCTCAAAGGGCTACAGCATTGGTGACTGGTATTTTTACCAAAACCACACAATAATCAGAATTTATGGCTGTTAATTATCTCCCTACAAGCTGTCGAAGTATGTCCCTATGAGACTCTTTTCCCTAGAATACTACTGAAAATTTAGTAGTTCAGATTTGACTCATTTCTATGTTGCTAGGAAAAAAGCATAGCTCAAGATAAGACATCAGTTGGGCCCTTTTATCTTAAAGAAAAGGGAAGAAGCCTGGGATGAAGCAAATAAGATATTAAGAGATCAACTTATGCTAAAACAAAGTTTTCATTGGGCACCATATGACCCTAAACATTTCATAAGTTTTAGAAGAGTCAAAAACAAGCTTACAGGATATGTGCACCACAAAATCCCTGAGATTGAACAATATGCTAATCGGCAGGAATGGGTAGAAGGCACACTAGTTGAAGAGCTTACTGAAGAACAGAAATTAGAAAAAGAAATGAAAGAGTTTGAAAAAACACTTAACCTGGACTCTTTTGGACAAGTCCCTTTCACATTGCCTCAACACATTGGAGCGGGCACATCATCTGCCACAACTTCACAACAACCTGCCCAAGGGAGTACTCCACCTGCAGGGAAAGGCAAGGAAGTACAGCATTCCGAGCAGCAAAATATAATGGCAGACCGGCCAGATACATCCAAGGAGAAAAGTCAAGGGCAAGGCCCTTCAACACAAGCAAAGGTAACTAAAATCCCTGTGTTACAAACTCCCCTCAATGAGCAAAGAGCCAAGAAAAGGGACAGACAAGAAGAGACACCCACAGGTGGGTCGGCAGAATAGCAAGGGGAAAAGAGACAAAGATTGAATCCTTACTCTGAGGAAGAATTCACAGAAGAAACAACAGGCAACCTAAGGGGTGAGGAAATAACTGAACAACAGATTCCTCCATTTCTAGAAACATCAACTAGCTCATTTCAGCAAGTGCAAGAGAGGCAGCATGGTGTGGAGGTTACATCCACCAAGAAACAGAGCAAGCAAGGCTCAGATATCAAAATAGAATTCACTGAAATAAAGGTAAAAAATGAGCCAGTAAGGTTACAACTTTATAATCAATTGCTAAGAATGGCTCCCACCAATCAACAAAGGCTAATGGCAGCCTATGATATCCAAGAAGGGAAAATGACCCTTAGTCACTTCAGGCCTACAACATAGTAGCCACAGTCAGCTGCTGATTATATCAGGACCAATCTGGAAGTTCTCTCTAAAGACATCCACCCAATGGACCAGATTGAGTTACACAAACAAACCGGAGAAATGGTATTCTCTACCTTGGCAGACAAAGCATTATTGGCTCATAAACTGTAGAATTCATTGTACAATAGTTCTGCCCAATTGGAACTGGAGAAGGCCTCCTCATTAGCCAAGGATAACATAATTAAATCCTTGGCGGAAATTATCATTGAGCTGGGACATGATCCCAAGGATCCCAAGGGTATTCAGGCCTTAATAAAAAAGAAAGAAGGAGATATTGCAGCCCTTAGGAAGCAGCTCAAGCTGCCAATTACAATGCACCCTCAAACCATAGAAGTTGCTCAGCAGAAAGAAGAGGAGGACGTGGTGAGTCTACTAATGAGGATGAATGAAAGCCTAATAGAATCAGAGAAGGCATTGGAGGTACCATTACAACGAAAACAAGGAGAATCGGCCCCCCAGCCACCAGAAACAGCGCCAATAAGCACAACAGTCCCTCCTACAACTACAGTAGCAATCCCTCCCATTGTCCCAAAATCAATAGCAGGTACCTCAGCTTCAGCATCAACTACAACAGCAACGGTACTAGATGCCATCCTGAGCATGGAAGAGATGATGAAGGAAATAAAGGCTTTAGAACTCCAAATGGGAGAGTTAAAAGAAGCCAAAGAAAAGTTGGCCAAGAAAGAGGTGAATTATGATAAATATAAGATGGCAGTGGCTGAGAAGACAAGAGAAGTAAAGGCCCTGGAAAAGGACCTTACTCTTCACAAAACTCTAGCAGAAATCAAAACTATTTTGTGGGCTAAAATTGGCGAGTCCATTACTGATCAATGGACATCAATATAGACTATTTATGACCAGATTGAATTGATAGGGATAGCTCAATATGTGATCCGGATTTAAATAGGAACACAATAGATTACAGAGATAACCATAAATACAGAGATGCGATAACCATAAATAAAGAGATGCAGTGGAAATAACACTTCATTTCATTAATGGAAAATACCGAAATATGCTTACAACCAGAATTGGA
>APFE031349453.1:0-13304 GCA_000404065.3 Pinus taeda
CCGCCTCCTCCACCTCTACCTCCTCCACCTCCACCACCACTTCCTCTGCCTCCGCCACCTCCACCACCTCCTCTACCTTCACCTCCACCTCGACCTTCACCTCCACCTCGACCTTCACACTACCAACTCCACCTCCACCTTCACACTACCGACTCCACCACCACCACCTCCACCTCTTTCTCCTCCTCCTCCTCCTCCTCCACCTCCACCTCCACCTTCACACTACCGAATCCATCTCCACCTCCAACTCCACCTTCACACTATCGACTCCACCACAACCACCTCCACCTCCTTCTCCTCCTCCTGCTCCTCCTCCTCCTCCTCCTCCACCTCCACCTCCACCATCACCTACTCTACCGACACCTCCACCTCCACCTTAACACCACCAACTCCACCACCACCACCTCTACCTCTACCTCCTCCTCCACCACCTCCATATTCACACCATCCACCCCCTCCTCCTCTAGCTCTAGATTCATGTCCTCCACCACCACCTCATCCTCCTTCTCCTCTTCCTCCTCCTCCTCCACATACTCCTCATCCTCCTCCACATCCACCTCTTCCTTCACCACCTCCTCCACCTCCTTTTCCTCCATGTCAAATTCCACCTCCTCCACCATCTCTGTCTCCTCCTCCTCCTCCACCTCCACCACTACCTCCACCTCGACCACCACCACCACCACCTCCTCCTCCTCCTCTACCACCTCCTGCTCCAACTCCACCTACTCCTCCACATCCACCTCCACCACCTCTACATCCACCACCACCACCACCTCCTCCTCCTCCTCCACCTCGTCTTCCTCTAGCTCCATCTCCACCTCCTTCACCACATACATCTCTGCCTCCTCCTCTGCCTCCGCCTCCACCTCCACCTCCACCTCCACCTACTCTACCACCTCTACTTATGCCACCTCCTCCTCCTCTTCCTCCACCACCACCACAACCACAAACTCCTCCTCCTCCTCCTCCTCCTCCACCACTTCCTCCACAACCTCCTCCACCACATCTACCTCCTCCTCCTCCTCCACCTCCTCCTCATCCTCCACCTCTAGCTCCTCCACCACCTCAACCTCCACGACCTCCTCCACCACCTTAACCTTAACCACCTCCTCCTCTACCTGCACCTTAACCTCCACCTCCACCTCCTCTACCACCTTCGCTTCCACCACCTTCTCCTCCTCCTCTGCCACCACCACCACAACCACCACGACCTCATCCTCCATCACCTCCCCAACCTCCACTCCCTCCACCTCCACCACCTCGTCCACCACCTATGCTTCCTCCTCCTCCTCCACCACCTCCTTCTCCTCCACCTCCATCTCCTCGACCACCTCAACCTCCACCACCTCCTCAAAAACCTCTACCTTCACCAATTCCTCCTCCGCCTCCACCACCTCCTCCTCTAACTCCACCTACTTCACCTCCACCACCACCACCACCTCCACCTCCTTCTTCAGTAAGCCCTCTCAAAATAAAATATAGAGACAAAGACATTGTAGATCCAACACACGATCCTCTCCCAAAAAAGATAAGATGCAGATACAGAGGCAACAACATTGTGGATCTAACACACGACCTTCATAGATTCAATCTGATTCAATCTGACTTATGGTCGAACATCACGTATTGAAACAATTGGGCACATCTTGAAACAATTGAGACAGATTGCTATTTTGAAATCTGCCTTCAACGAGGAAACGACTAACGGCTATGAATAAACTGCTCGTATTCGTATTACTCTATCAGCTCTTCACTAAATGTTAGGGTTGTTAGGGTTGAATTCAAGAAATAGGATTACAACAACCTAAAAATGCAAAAGTTTATCCAAAAAAGCAAAAATTTAACTACATTTAGAACGCAAAGGCAAAAGTTTATCCAAAAAAACAAAAATTTAACTATATTTAGAACGCAGAATATTAATTAGATTCGTTAAATTTCCACAAACAAAAAGAAAGGTAAAAGAAAGGTAACTTTAAATAAAAAAAGAAAACCAAAATAATTAACTCTTAAATTTGTAAATTTGAAAATAATGGAAGTAAAAAATTAGAAGTTTAATTTAAAAATATTTGAAGTAAAAGATTGACAATTTCAAAGTTAGAAACAACTAATCGTTGATAGTAAAGGAAAACATTAAGAACTAATTTTTAAAATAACATTTATTTGTTTTTAAAGTAAAAAATTAGTAGTTTCAAAGTAAAACATAAAATGCAGAACCTATTTCTACTTAAATTGTAGCTTGAAATTGACATATAGTAATCTTGTTATAATAAATAATTTAGAACATACTCGACCAACAATAAATTCAATTAAATCTATTTGACTTATAACCCTATAAATTCAATCAAATCCACTTACTTATAATCCTATAATCCTATAATCCTCTTGCCTAATTTGTGTATCATACTTATAAAATATGCACAAACACAAACATATACACAAAATAAACTATAATGACAAACATTTGAAATTCTATCATAAAACAAAAATTTGAAATTAAGTATAAGAATATATTAATTAAAAATAGTTGTGATTTTCAAATACACACATTGAATACTGGTGGTTATAAAAAAGAATACATTGTCATTCATGATGTCATGTTCATTTACCAAAATAAGTGAACCCTTATTAAATTTAACATAGATAAGTTATGCAAGCATTAAATTCATTTGAAGTGTAATTCTTGCATTGGATACTATGCATGCTTAAAATCATCATAGAAGTTATTTGTATAAAGTTATTCTAATACTTTTTTTTGTGTTCACAATTTATAGAGATACAAACACAAACAAGAAAATCAATAGGTTACATAAAATAAAAACACAAATATTTAATATTGTACCATCATAAAACATGGATTTGTAACTAATTATCAATATATATCGGTTAAAAATTCTTATAAAATAATTTGATTCTCGAAGATGCATTGAATAATGATACTTACAAGAAAATCCATAGCGATTCATGATGTTATGATAATTTGCAAAAATAAATGGAATTTTGTCAAACTAAATGCTAATTTGAACATATATAGTTTAATACACATTCAATTTATTTGGAACTGTAATTCTTGCATATTATATTTTATGTGTGTAAAATCATCATAAAGGTGATTTGTATCAAGTCAATAGACAATTTGGGCAATGAACTTCCTTTCTTGTGTTCTAAAATTATACACAAACAACAACATAAATAAACACAGGAATACATTACATAAAATAAAAACACAAACATTTAAAATTCATCATAAAACATCAACGTGTAACTAATTATAAAAATCATATTAATTAAATTAAACAACAATTTAAAGATTAATAAGTTAATATACAAATTATGCTCATTATAAAAGTATTTGTTGTATATGATATTACATATGTGTAAAAATATTATACACAAACAAACAACCACAGGGAAACATAAGCGCAACAAATAAATACATAGCCTAAAATAAAACCACATACATTTAGAATTCTATCATCATAAAACATGAGCTTTTAAATTTTATGTTTATTTTGTTTGTATTTATCATAAATATGAGGGCCACTTGATATCTTTTTAATTTTACATTGAATGATTTTGGTTACAAAAAAATCCATGGTCATAGCCACATGTGATGTTGTGATTATTTGTATTGTTGAAAAATATATATTTATTAAAAGCCATCATGAAAACTTGTGATTTTGAAACATACAAAAATATGTGATGATGCTTGTAAGGAAAACAAACAACCATTGTTAGTTGTGTTATTGTCATGGTCATTTGTATCTTACAATTTATTGAATAAAAATATTTGTGAAATTTTTATTTTATACTAAACAGATTTAACAAGTTATAAACTCCACCCATTCTGTACCATAAAAAATTAATCAACTAATACACTAATTAAGATCTTACAATTATTGAATTAAGTAAGAAAATTGATTAAAATGTAGAAAAATAATACAGCGTCATTCATGATGTCATGTTCATTTACCAAAATAAGTGAACTCTTACTAAATTTAACATAGATAAGTTATGAAAGCATTCAATTCATTTGAAGTGTAATTCTTGCATTGGATACTATGCACGCCTAAAATCATCATATAAATTATTGGTATAAAACTTTTCTAATATTTTTTTTTTGTTCACGAATATATAGAGATACAAACACAAACAAACAAACTAATACATTACATAAAATAAAAACACAAATATTTAAAATTGTACCATCATAAAACATGGAGTTATAACTAATTATCAATATATATTGATTAAATATACTCAAAATTGTTCTCCCAACAAGTAACTCAAACACCAGAAAAGTCTACCCATGAAAATTATGTTTTAAAGGAGAAAAATATTAATCCCAACTACAACATGAGGAGATATGGCGGTTTAGAGAAGGGAAGAGAGTAAATGTAGAATCTACCAATGTTATTGACTATTGTCATGGAACTGTTAATGACGTGAAACAATTAGAAATCAATTACTAGTTCATCAACAATTGTGAGGAAACATATCAATGGCTGACAAGGTACAATATTTGAAATAATTTAATGCCCATGAAAGTATATTTGTATGAAAATGGTCTATATTTGATCAACATCTTCAGGTGCTTGCACCAGCTAATTATCAAACAAAATTCCATATGACTTCCACACCAACTCCTACAATAGCACAATCATCTCGATCATCTTTCTCACAACATAAATTTACTTTCTATGAGCCAAGCTTTTAGGATGTGGTCTCCGTTCTGAACAACAACATCACACTCAGGAAATTGAATTTGAATGTTCCAATCGAATACCGAGGGAACGAAAAAGAAGAGGAATTCACATTTTAAATATTGTAGATGTAATTCAAGAGGTTCTCATTGACCATGAAACTAGATCTCCTAATTAGCCAACCACACTTCTAGACAAACTTGTATTTCATTATAAGAATTTATATTCTTTAATTTATGGTGTATCAAATTTTGTACAAATTTTATAAGTCTCTGAATCTTCTCTTCTTTGTCACAGAGAAGGACTGAAGGGTAGGGGAGATGTTCGAGGGGCTAGACCACTTAGTTGACCATCCCAAACAATTATAGAATTGATATTATAAAGTCGATCAACTCTCTAGTCGAGTCAACAATCTACGTTAGATAGGATAAATTGGTTTAGAGACTTAAATTGTTGTGACTATCTCGACATAAGATAATGATGTTGTGGTCCTTAGTCCATCCATTTGGATGGAAAGAACCAAAAGGATGATAGGCCTATGGAAGACATGAATGGTTCAACAAGAGTGGAGAAGCCCAAACACAACCCCTTATCCTTGCTAAGACCTTCTAGTGGCAGAGCCATCTTGAGGCATAAAATTCCTACGATAGAATAACATGGAACAAATCAAGAATTGGGAATAAAAATTTATAAGTAAAGAGTCTTAACATACATAGGCCTGATCCCCAGATGTGGATGGTAGATAAGCATTTAAGTCAGGCGTGCCGCAGGACATGCAGGTGGCAGAACCACATGGTAACTTGCTCTTTACCTTATGGGAATTTAATGCAGAACACTTTCCCTCGGCCAGTGCCATCATCACACTGGGAGGATCGAGACATCCCCTGCCATAATAGATCCATGGAGCCATACCCTCATCAATTTCCCCTTTGACCTCTGAGCTGCACTTGCCACCCTGTAGCTGCAGAGCCTAGCCTTTGCACTGCTACGGGTAGATGTTGGAGACTCCTCTACTGCATCAACATGGGAAATGGTGTGCACTTCTCTCATTCCCTCCATTGTGCCCTGTAAATTGAGGTCTTGGCCCCTATCTCTGGCCCGAACTTGACTTCACCTATTCAACTCAAATTTCCTTCTGCTTCTCTTACACCATTCCCTGCTCCTCTGGCTCGTTCCTCGTTGCAGCTTCAAACCTAGAGAATCATGTGGCAACACCATCGTATGCGAAATAGGCAAGGTGGCAGTCGTCATAATGTGATTCGGCCCCATCTTCGCCTCCATCTACTTCTACTTCCCCTTCAGCCTCCCAACCCCCCAACCCTTGCTCTTCCCACTTCTAGGGGAGATATCATGATACTCATAGCGGCTGAGGTTGAGCTAGCTCCCGTGAGGCTCAGTGTGCCAGTGGAACCAACCACCACACAGATTTCTCTGCTACATCCTAGTAGGCTCAATTCAGGTTTCTCTGCTCCATGGACCGGTCAGTAATCATCGTCACAGTCACAGTGGACTTCCAGGAACTCCCTAGCTCATGTGTTGTTCTAGAACACAACCAAGAGATGCACCAAGCCTCTCCTTTGATTGTCAATATCCAGGGGGATCCAAGCTCCAGCCGCCCACCAATAGAAATGGACAATTCGTCCAACAGCAGACAGAAGACTCCAGGAGGCAACAACACCTGCAAAGACAAAGGAATACAAGTGGATGACTAGGAGCCTTAGGACAATGCAGGTGGCAGACATGCAACGGAAACTAACTCTGAAGATTATGGTTGGTGTCTGATCGTGGAAGAAAATCCACCATCGTAAGACACCTTGTAGCTGCATGCTACAGGTCACGTGTCTTGTTAGGGATCTGAGTTTTGTTTTTCTAGTTTTCTAATGGTTAATACTGGCCAGTGTTTTTGAATTCTGCAGTGGCCAATTTTGGTAGACCTTTTTGAATTTTACAGTCTTCTTGTTAGTAAATTTTGAGTTTTGTAATGGTTGCCCCTATGTGGGTAGAATGAATCAAATTTTATCTCGTTCTCGGACTGGTTTCCCCATATGGGGCAGTCTAGTCTTCAAATCTTGTTGTTTAAAGTGGTCAGATGGTTGACCTGGTCCCGTAGAGGCTGATGCCTCATTGTACATTATGTTTTTATTAATAGATTAGTTTTACTTAGAAAAAAAAATACATAGGCCCGATGGCTCTACTAGGTTCATGGGGGGTAGGATCTCCTAAGGGACATCATTGGAATTTCCCACTTTCTTCATCGAGGGGAATGAAGTAGGATAGTATACTTCACCATTGGCCATTATTGGATGATGGGATAAGTAATTTGAGAAATTCCACACTTGCAAGTCAGTTTTTAATTAATCATTATTATTTTTTTTATTAAATGTTTTATTAATAAATCACATTTATGGAAGAGAACAACAACTTTATGGCTATATTGAATGATATTAAGTTGATATATGTGTCTTATTTCTTTAATTTTAGATTTATACTTTAGTTTTAATTTTAATGAAAGGATTTAAGAAAATTTAATAGTCTCGTTATATTTTATTTAGTTTCTTGTTTAACTTTTAGAATCTCTTATATTTAGATTTTCAACTTAAGATCTCGATAAATATTAGGTGAAACCCATTTTAATCCTTCTTAGTGCATATAATAAAGTGATAAATTTTATTTTATTTTTTCTTCATTTTATTGTAAATCATTTTACAAAATTTTAACATTATAATTATTTTCCTCCATATATTATTATTAATATATGTTTTCTAATGTTTTTGTAGGGAGATGGAGACTGGAGAATGAAGATGATTCAGATTGAAATTTATTTATATATTTGTAATTTATATTATAATTTGTAAAAGATCAAACACCATATTAATAAAATTTGTATTTATTTTGAGGGAAGGGCTTTCCCCTCTCTCTCTCTACGCCCTCAAGATAACTATGGTCATGACTATCTGTGAGGAATTTCTGTTGTGATTATGGTTATTGTGGGTATTTCCTTTTTATTATGTCTTTTTATTTTTCTCCTTCAAATAAATTTATAAATTCAATAATTTTTTAAATAAACTGATATTAATAATGAATGAACAACCCTAGTTTAAAAAAAATCAATAAACAATTTATTAGTTAATTAATTTTTTAAGCTTCAGAAAGAGTGGAATTTGTAACTTGTTATAATATCACAAAAAGCTATGGCTTTGGATTTTCTTTGTAAGCATCATCGCCATTTTTTGTATGTCTGAAATAATGTGTTTTCATGATTACTTTTAAATAATATATACTTTTTAACTATACAAATAATCACAACATCACAAGTGACTATGACAATTTTTTCTTTTGTAAGCACAATCATTTAATGCACATTTAAAAATATATCAAAATCCCTTCTTGATGATGATAAAATATAAACAAAATAAACATAGAATTTAAAAATTAATTTACAAATTAATGTTTTATGGTCATAAAATTTTAAATGTATGTGGTTTTAGTTTATGCTATGCATTTTTTTGTTGTTCTCTTATTTGCCTATGTTTGTTTGTTTATGTTTGTATGTGTATAATATTTTTACACATATGTAATATCGTATACAATAATTACTTTTCCAAAGTGTAGAATTTGTATATTAAAGTATTAATATTTAAATTGTAATTGTAATTTAATAAAATCTAATATTTCTGCAATTGACCACAACATCATGAATGAATTTGAATTTCTGTAAGCAGCACTGTTCAATTAACATTATATTTTAATTAATCATTTTTTATAATTAGTTGCATGCTGATGCTTTATGAAGATGGAATTCTAAATGTTTGTGTTTTTATTTTAGGTAATGTATGTGTTTGTTTCTTTATGCTCTTGTTTGTGTATAAACTTTAGAACATGAGAAAAGATTTCATTAGAATATGCCATATGGATGGTCATTTCCCAAATTGTTAGAATATGTTCTATCCATGGTCATTGCCCAGATTGTCTATTGACTTGATACAAGTCACACTTGTGATGATTTTTCTAAGAAAAAATATAATATCCAAGAACTACACTTCCAATTAATTGAATGTGTATTAAACTATATATGTTAAAATTAGGATTTAGTTTAACAAAATTTCATTTATTTTTGCAAATGACCATGGAATTTTTTTGTAAGTATCATTATTGAATGCATATTTTAGAATCAAATTATTTTATAAGTATTTATAATTAGTTACAAATGGGTGGTTCATGATGATAGGATTTTAAATGTTTGTGTTTTTATTTTATGTAATGTATTTACTTGTTTGTCTTTGCTCTTGTTTGTGTTTCTGTGTCTATGAATTCCAAAACATGCAAAAAACTTTCATGATAATATACCATATGGAAGGTCGCTAAAAGAATTGTCAATAAACTTGATACAAATAACTTCTATGATGATTTCAAGAATGCATAGTATCTAATAGAAGAGATACACTTCAAATGAATTGAATGCTTGCATTAACCTATCCATTTTCAATTTAATAAAATTTCACGTATTTTGATAGCTGACCATGACACCATGAATGAAAGTTTTTTTTTTTGTCACCACCACTATACTATTCAATGTGTATATGAAAATCATATTCTTTTATAATTATTTTTAATTAATATATTTTTTTTCATCACGAAAAATCTTACGTGTTGTAGATGTTGGCAATGCATTCAATCATGGCAATCAAAATTGGTGATCAGAGAGACCAAAAATACAACTTCAAAATAGTGGTAAACATGTCACCCTTTTCTCAATTTCTTCTTTTTAACCTTACGCTATTCTCCCTTGTAAGGAATGGTCGTTAAAAGTGCTAGCTGGGTCCCTTCATTCATTCTTGGATCTTCCTTAACTGAATCGGAAATTTCATATACATGATGATATTTTAAGCCCCCTGTCTCCATTGCTACAGGGATCATCTCCTACCTCAGTGTGTGTGCTCAAGTTCCTAAAAATTCATGATTAACGCTCCCTTTTCTATGTTTCCTTGTGGATTTTAAGCTTCTTCATTACTAGGAGGACCCATTTCTTCATCATCCTCTTCTTCGTTAGGTAAGTGTTGTGGAAATATCGATCCCTTGTGTTATTTTCCTATTTTTTTCTTCCTTTTAGGCGCTTTCTTGGCATCATGACATGAATTTTTTAGATGTCTCATTTTTCAGCATATTCGGCATCTAAATATTGTGTTCTAAAAATCTAGGAACTGTGTCGAGTAATGATTATTATGTGTTAAGATAATATGATCAGTCAATCATTAGTTGATGTCTACCTCCACACATTTTTGCGATTGTGTACATTATGCAATCTAACGGAAACGGACATTCTAGATACTACCACTGTACTTGCATCAAAATCTGGGAACCAAGGGGTGACAGAAAGTGTCGCAGAGCCCCAGAACCATGGAACCTTTTGCAATATCTATTCACAATCCTCTCATGATGAAAATTTTACTATGAAAAATACCCTGGAGTAAAGTTGAGTCTCATAATTTATTGTCCAATTTGTGAATATCTAATGGAAGAGATCCATTGGTTTTGGCCAAAAGTTGTTGAATCTGCATAATAGTGCTTGAGATTTATATTTTTTGCATATATTATTGTGTTTTTCATAGATTCATAGGCTACCATAGTTCCCAAATTTGGAGCCCGCACTTAACAGTCATGAATATATTCAGTTGAATCAAGGGATAAGTGTGAAGTTACAAAGAGTGAGAGGGATTGTCGCGGTAGTATTGAATTCATAAGCAATGGCAAAACGACCAAACACACCCACTATGATGGACAAAAATTTTGATTCGGAAAAATACGAAGTAGACTCTCCATATCTAATGCTACTCCTTAATTTCAACAACCTATTGTGCTCAGGGGATTGAGAATTTCCAGATCCGGGATCTTTAACAATAGATCTATGAAATGAAGCATTCAAGGTGGAATATTCACTTCTATAGCTAGATTTTTGCCTTCAAATCTGACCATTATTTCTCTTCTGACTAAGAGAAGACATGGATAAGATCTATTCTCTAGAGTCACCTTAATCCTTCACAGATCCATTTCCAACTTGTGAGCGTGATGTCCTTTGCTTCCTTCTATGCCATCGCATATGCAAGGGGTGAGAAAATACTCTGTGTCCATGATCTGGTAAATGATATTGTCGATAGCCCAGATTGTGTGTCTTCAACCCTGCACAGGAGACCAAAACCAATATTCAAACCATTAAAAAGCTCCATTATCAGACCCGTGTGTAGTGAGATCATTCCCTAGAAATGACGCAGAAGATTGATCCAATGTCTAAAGGAACTCGACTGCATAAGGAAAGTGGAAAGAATTAGAAACCCTAGCCATTACACCGATCTCGTCCTCTTGACATAGTTACCCTATCAACCTTTAATTTGATTTCTTAATTAATATATTCTTATCTTACATTATAATCAATTTTTTATTTAATTTAATAAATGTAAGATCATAATTAGTATATTAGTTAGTAATTTTTTTATGGTACAAAATGGGTGGATTTTATAACTTGTTAAATTTATTTAGTATAAAATCAAAATTTCACAAATATTTTTAGTCAATTAACTGTATAGATATAAATGGCCGTGACAATAACACAAGTAACAATGTCTGTGGGCTTTCCCTATAAGAATCGTCGCAAATTCTTGTATGATTGAAAATCACAAATTTTCATGATTTCTTTTAATCAATATATATTTTTCAACAATACAAATAATCACAACATCAAAGGTGACTATGACCATGGATTCTTTTGTAACCCAAATCATTCAATGTAAAATTAAAAAGATTGCAAATGGCCCTCATATTTATGATAAATACAAAGAAAATAAACATAAAATTTACAAATTGATGTTTTATCATGATAGAATTTTAAATGTATGTGGTTTTACTTTGAGCTATGTATTTATTTGTTGTGCTTTTGTTTGTGTGTGGTCGTTTGTTGTGTATAATATTTTTACACATATGTAATGTCATAAAATAATTCTATAATGAGCATAATTTGTATATTAACTTATTAATCTTTAAATTGTTGTTTAATTTAATTGATATGATTTTTATAATTAGTTAGAGGTTATGTTTTATGATGAATTTTAAATGTTTGTGTTTTCATTTTATGTAATGTATTCCTTTATTTATTTATGATGTTGTTTGTGTATAATTTTAGCACACAAGAAAGGAAGGTCATTGCCCAAATTGTCTATTGACATAATACAAATCACCTTTATGATGATTTTACACACAGAAAATATAATATGCAAGAATTACAGTTCCAATTAATTAAATGTGTATTAAACTATATATATTCAAATCATGATTTAGTTTAACGAAATTCCATTTATTTTTACAAATGGCCATAACATCACGAATGGCTATGGATTTTTTTGTAAGTATCATTATTCAATACATCTTTGAGAATCAAATTATTATATAAATATTTTTAATCAATATCTATTGATAAGTAGATACAAATCCATGTTTTATGATGGTAAAATTTTAAATATTTGTGTTTTTATTTTATGTAACGTAATGGTTTGTTTGTTTGTGTTTGTATCTCTATAAATTCGTGAACATAGAAAAAATATTAGAATAACTTTATACAAATAACTTATATGATTATTTTAGGCATGCATAGTATCCAATGGAATAATTACACTTCAAATGAATTGATTGCTTTCATAACTTATCTATCTTAAACTTAATAAGAGCTCACTTATTTTGGTAAATGAACATGACATCATGAATGACAATGTATTCTTTTTTGTAACCACCACTCTTCAATGTGAGTATTTGAAAATCAAAATTATTAATTGATATATTCTTATAATTAATTACGATTTTATGCTTTATGATATAATTTCAAATGTTTGTGATTGTATTTTTTTTGTGTATGTGTTTGTGTTTTGCATATTTTATAAGTATTTTTAATCAATATATATTTAGAATTAGTGACAAATCCATGTTTTATGATGGAAAGGAATGTGTTGGAATATTCATGGTAAAATTGAAATATTAATGTTAAGATTTCTGAACCCATGGAATATGTTAGAATATTCATTAAATAGTGGTGGTTACAAAAAGGAATACATTGTCATTGAGGATGTCATGGTCATTTACCAAAATAAGTGAACTTTTATTAAATTTAAGATAGATAACTTATGCAAGAATTCAATTCATTTGAAGTGTAATTCTTGCATTGGATACTATGTATGCTTAAAATCATCAATAGAATTATTTGTATAAAGTTAAACTAATAGTTTTTTTTTATGTTGACGATTTATAGAGATACAAGCACAAACAAGAAAATGATTACTTAAACTAAAAAAACAAATATTTAAAATTATACAATCATAAAACATGGATTTGTAACTAATTATCAATATATATTGATTAAAAATACTTATAAAATAATTTGATTCTCAAAGATGGATTGAATAATGATATTTACAAAAAAACCTATATCCATTCATGATGTTATGGTCATTTGCAAAAATAAATCGAATTTTATTAAAGTGAATGCTAATTTAAACATAGCCACCACTCTATAGCCATCACTCTATCGAAAAATTCTATAACCATCACTCTATTAAAAAGTAA